>SKCR01026972.1:0-19321 GCA_019454045.1 Zanthoxylum bungeanum | reverse complement strand
TGAATTGAAGAGGCAATATTTTAAGCTGCATGATGTTTATAGCATGATAACACAACTCCGTGAATTGTTCATGAACCAAAAACAGGTCTTGGTTCACAGAGTAGCAATGTAACTCTTTCATTCTAAACTTAACGAGGGACAGGCTGTGAGCACACATGTGCTTCATTTGATCGATTTGATCGAGCAATTGAGGCGCAGTGATTTCCCTCTCAATGATACTCTAGGACGGAGTGTCATTCTTGATTCACTCGCGGCGTCGTATCGCCAGTTTGTTATGTACTTCAACATGAACATGATTCACTACACTTACCGTGAGTTGCATAGGATGCTTCTCACAACGGAGGAGGAGGATTTAAAGAAGTGAGTGCCGACTCACCTTCAAAACCCATTTCACTTTTCGTTTCTTCCCACTCCAAGTCGAAGGGGAAGAAGACAAAGGGAAAGAAGAAGAAAGGTTTCAATATTCCACTGTAGGCTAAGGTAGCGAAGACCAAAAGAGCTTCTAAAGATAAGGGCCATCACTGCCAGAAGATCAGGCACTTGAAGAGGAACTGTCCTGACTACCTTACTCAGATCATGAGAGAAAGAGCATCGACATCAGATACTTTTATTTTTCCCCTTATTGATATCTCATTAGATTTTTAAGCTGTCACATCTGATTAGATTTTAGATTTTGCTTGTCTTGTTCACATTTGCATATCGTTGCAGGTGCAGAAGGAAAGTAGACGGTTGAAATCTGGAGAGATGCAGTTGCAGTTCAGGAGTGGTGACTCTCTAGATGCGATTGTAGTGGGCTTATGCGAGATTCCCTTACCTAGTAGGAGACTTTTGATGCATGACTGGTATGTTGTACCGGGATACGTAGCAAATATTATATCACTTTTTGTATTAGATACAGATGGATATCATATAAATATTAAGAATTGTTCCTTGTATTTATGTGATTGAAATAATATTCAGACCCTTGTTTGTCCAAATGAGCATGGTCATTATATTTTGCACACTTCTCGAGATATCTTGATTACTGGAATTAATAAACATAAATTATTTGATATAAATAATATTGAACTTTGGCATATGAGGTTTAGTCATATAGGTGTGAAACGCCAAACCCAATTGGTTAGGAATGATTTGATTCTGGATCTCACCATTGAACCTTATCCAACCTGTGAATCTTGTGTTCGGGGTAAAATGACAAAAGCCCTATTTTAGGGTGTTGGACATCTAGCCACTCACTAATTGGAACTTGTACATTCTGATGTATATGATCATATAAGTCAGACTGCTCACATTGGTTTTTCATACCTCATTATCTTTACTGATGATGTGTCATTGTACAGTTATGTTTATTTGATGAAACATAAATTGGAAACCTTTCAAAAGTTCAAAGAATTCTGAAACGAAGTAGAAAAATAAACTGGTCAATATATTAAATGCCTTCGATCGGATCGAGGCGGTGAATTTATGAGTGGAGAGTTCACTGATTATTTAAAGGAGATTAGGATTCTCGCTCAATATACTCCTCCTGGTACTCCACAACATAATGTAGTGTCAGAAAGGAGAAATCAGACATTATTGGATATAGTGTGATCTATGTTGAGTTTTACAGATTTATGGGGCTATGCTCTTTTAACTGCTGCACATCTTTTGAATAAGATTCCTTCCAAATTCGTTCCTATGACTCTGTATCAGATATGGACCGGTAGGAAACCAAATCTTAATTATATTAAGGTTTGGGGCTGTCCTCCATACGTCAGGGTCGCTCAGCAGAATAAGCTTTTACCTCGAGGGAAAAAGTTTAGGTTTGTTGAATATCCTTCAAATATGAAAGGATATTTATTTTATGATACAGCATTGAAATGTGTTTCTAGCTAGCTTCGAAAAATTTATAGAGGTAGAATTTTTTGACTGAATGAGGTAATCTAGACAGGTTGAACTTGATGAAGTACAACTGAGACCAACGAACCAACGGAGGAACCCAAAGTTCAAGAAGATGAAGAACCTTCATTACCCAAACTTCGTTGGTCCGAAAGGGAATCTAGACCTTCTGAATGCTTGTATTTGATACAAGAAATGAGTCTTGATTTTCTCTTTGTTTAAAAGACTAACCCTTTTACCTATAGAGAAACGATGTTTGACATTAACTCTGTGAAGTGACAAGATGCAATGAAATCAGAGTTAGAATCTATACATCTGAATCAAGATTAGGACTCGGTTCATCTTCTTGAAGGAATTATTCCTATCGGTTGTAAATGAGTTTACAAGAGGAAGCGCGGGCCTGGCGGAAAAGTTGAAACCTTTAAGGCCCGACTTGATTCTAAAGGTTACACACAGTGACCTGGTGTCAACTAGATGAAATGTTTTCGCCAGTAGCGATGCTAAAGTCCATAAGGATTTTATTATTATTGTCGCTTACCATGATTACGAGATTTGACATATGGATGTCAAAACGGCTTTTCTAAATGGATTTCTTGACGAAGAAATCTATATGGAACAGCCGGAGGGTTTTGTATCCAGTGAAAACTCAGACTGTTGGATAATATGACCCATAGCGTCACTATTTGCATAGATCATTGTGTTGTTGTAGCAAATTAACTATGTAACAAGGAAATTGCACTCTCGTCATTTTGTGATTAGATCACCATAGATGTATAATATAAATGAAGAGAGGTCCCTATGATTAGTTCCTGGATTGAGATGATATGAGACAGTATCAGTCCACGAAGGATTAATCATTAAATATCCCTAGCCGTAGTATTATCGAGACTGGACATCGATAATGCGGAATAGGCTAGTATTGCACTTGTGCGCGTTGTGAGGGCACAACACATAGTTGTTCTCATATATATAAGTATTGGATACTTGTGCAAGTGCGATAGGAGGTCGTGTTTCACCGATGGTACGGGAAACAGCTTCGCTCTGGATAGACCCTTCGGAATCCCATTGGTATTATGACTAGGTGTCTATGGGAGGCCGAAATCAAGGTAGGTGTGTATAGTCTTAACCTGAGACTTACATCGCTAATACTTACGACAATCGGTAAACTTTGGTTTTGGTGGTTGGGGGATCTTAACTGGTTCTGTGTTCACCTCTTCTGGGTTTATCAGAGAATCGTAGTGTATTGGATGTGATGTCGAGACGGAAGTGTCACTCCAGTCATAGTGGAGATGATGTCACGCAGGATACGGTATTAGTGCTCTTAAGTGATGCGCATCCAATCGTGATATTATGACCAGGTCATGAATATCCGATTATAGAGACTAGTTACCAGACATCCGATATGTGTTTCGGACGGGGCAGACACTTATCCAGCCCCAGCCCTAGCACGTGACTATCCGATACTGGACCGATATGCACAATACATTAGTATACTACGCTTGATACAGATCTTGATATTCTTTGATGAATATGTCCGGAGAACTTGGGAAGACTTGGTGCTTTGCTAGGAGTCGACCTTGTCTCGTAAATCGGTAGAACGTAGTACTTGGTACGTACGTGATTCGGATACTCCGACGACCGTATTTACTGCCAGATTATCCGGGGATCTCATGGGTCGCTTCCCGATAATCCACCGATGACGCACAACTCGCACTCTTGAATAATCTGGGATTATAATAGAAGAGAGAGAAAAGTAATCTAGGATTAATAACGGAGATATTTTATCAGGATAAAATGTCGTCTAAAGAGAGAGAACGATTAATTTGGAATTAATCGATGAATTAATATATTCGATATATAAATGAAATTAGATTTCGACGCGAATTAAAATTAGATTTTAATTCGGGCAAACGAGTTAATTTAGAATTAATTCGTTAGCGACGTAAATAATAATTTCGCAGGCGCAATATTTATTTAAATTCGATTGAATTAACGTCGCGACGTAAGCTCGGTATTTCGGAAATATCGAACCCGAACGCGTGAGTGCACGTGGGCCCACTTTCATTTGGAAACGTGTGGGGCCCACATGACACATGTCATTTATGCATTATTTTATTCTAATGCATTGCATGTAGATAGTGTACAATGCACTCAATGTTATTGCATGGAAATTGAGTGTTTGACACTCTAAGCCATTGCATGTTGTGTGTCATAAATTTATTATTAATTTAATAAATATTATGGCATAAATATAAATTGATTTTTGGTAAATCATTTTAACTTAACACAATTCAATCTCTCTCAATTCTCTCTTCTCACCTCACGCCCAAATGATGAAATGCTCACTGGTTTTGAACCAGTTTGGCGTGAATAAGGGAAGCAAGAGTGGTTTTCATGGTGAAAATTCAAGTGCTAGCACACTTACAAGTCTTGCGAAGGTGGTAGGGAGGTTTCGACATGAGACGGGATCCATCCGACGAAGCTAGGAGCTCCGTTTCTTCACTCACATTCTGTGTTTGCAGGGCAGTGGGTGCTGCAGTGGGCGTGAGCAAGGCAGTGCGTTTCTTGCTTCGATTCGTCTCCAAATCGACTCAACCGATCAATGTGAGTATTCCGCTACCTCCGTTGATGTATTCACACATAATTTTCATGTCTTGTTTGATCTTGGGACCTTAGAATAAACCAACAATGGCATCAAGAGCTAATGTTGCAAGCATGAAATTTGTAGGGTTAAAATTTGGGTAAATGTGATTTGAGCATGATTTGAATAAATTGCTTGTTTGAGTATGCTTATAACATGTTTAAATTCATTTTGGTTGGACCAATTTGTTGAAAATGATTTGGAATATTTCCCCAAAAAATATATGTTGGCCGAATGTTTATTGTATTTTGGATTCTTGGAATTTTGTTGATTTTGATTCATTTGATGAGTTAGAATCGATTAGGTTGACGTTAATTTGAATCGAATTGGATTAGATTTCGAATTGGACAAAAACCCCAAAATACTTGTTTGGCCGAATGGTGCCTGCCCTAATGTCTTGATTTTTTGATTTTATGAACATTGGATGTGTATGAAATCATTCGGGAAGTAATACGTTGTCGATTGTGTAATTAATCGGATTGAATTCAAATCGGACAAATTACCTTCCTTGGCCGAGACTTAAAAGCATGTAGATGGGTTTGATTTTTCATTATGTGTGTTTGACATGTAATAATGAATTAAGCATGATTAATTGGACTAATTTGGTGCTTCGGAAATATCGATTTAGGTCATTAATCATCGTAATGCACTTTAGGTAATTAAATTGCGTAATTGGATTAGTGTAATTTAATTATTTAGGCTTAAATTGGATTTGGGCTTGAATTGTTGTAATTGGGCCTTTGGGCTTGATTTATCAAGTTTGGTTTAGGCCAAGTGGATTGGATCCAATTGGGCCCAAAACCTTAACCATAAAGCCCAATTGCGACTAATGAACCTTTAATGTTTAATTGGGCCTAATGGGCCGAAATTGATTTCTAAGGCATTTTGGGTGATTCCACTATTGGGCTTTGGTTGCCGAAGCCAACGAAAGAAATTAATTGAAGCCCATTAGACTTAAATTAAATTGACGTTGGACGTTAATCGGACTTTGAGTCCCGACGCGATTGAATTGGAATTTAAATCGTAAAAGGTTTATTAAATATAAAGTGCATTAATTTGGAATTGAATAGTGAAATAGTATTAAATACATGTTAAATTGGATTTAATGATGTAGTTTAATTTAATTCATGAATTCGTACTTTGAGTACTTATTCGCAAAAACGAGTTTGACTCGAACAAAATCAAATCGTTGTTTGAACATTGGATGATCACTTAATTATCAGATTAATTAATTTGATTAGATTGATTGATAGCATGCTTATGTGTGTGAATACGTGGTTGTGTTGAATGAATAATGTATATCGGATGGATTAGATGGGTGGGCAATTTTAGAAATTATTGTAATAAATTCGATTTATTAAATTGGACCTGCGTGTCCAGCCTTATCACCTTCTTTCTCTTTGTATTCTCTTCTCACCTATTCCCCTCTATGTATATGAGGTTTCTTTAGAAGTGTAGTGTAGGGTAGGTAGAAGTAGTACAAGTGCTAGCTTGAGTGAGAAAGGGAGAGATTTGATCTAGGATCAATGTGTTAAGTATCCATCCGCATATCATTATTATTTTATTTCATACTCGCTTTATTATGTATTTAGAATGCATGTTTAAGGGGTGTATGATGATGAGACCTAACAAAGATAATTAAATTGGTAGCCAATTTGCACGCGAAAATCCCTCAATCTATATTAAGCAAATATCCTTCCATTGAATGATTCTTGTTCAAGATCCGAAGTTGGCATTGGTTTGTTTTTGACCAAAGTCAAGACCTTTGTCAATCAAGGATGTACTTGAATCATGAGAGTTTTGTTGCATATCGGTGTCTTGTCCAAATCGTGATTTTTATTGGCCAAAGTCAAGATCACTTTTTGTCCAATGACATTGATTACGAAACTTTCCTCGTCAATGGGTCCCGCTTAACTGGAATCATTAGGTTTGTTTGGCCAAAGCCAAGGCCTAGATGATTCGGAGGATAGGGTTAGAAAATGTAATGGATACATTGACATTATACATATGTTTCGGACTTGGATGTCCACCTAACCGGATCTAGGAATTGGATGAGATCCAATTGATCTGAGAGATCTACCTAGTTGAATAGCATACAGCTTTTTATTGGCCAAAGTCAGGGTTGTGTGTTATTTAATAGGATCCTAGCCCACTAGGAAACGCGGTTTCCCGAGTACTCCACAGAGGGTTAGAGGCTCGACGAAAAATAGTGGGAGGCAAGTATTGAATTTGCAACATTCGTTCAATTACTCGCTAAACACGCTCATTTTATTTTACTCGTCATATTAATCAAAAGTATTAGTTGGACTAATATTTTATGTTGTTTTAAATATATATAGTTAGACTATATACAAACTTATTCAATTATAGTTGATTTTATAATGGATTATAGTAATCAATATAATTGAATTAAAAATTATAGTTGATTTTATAATTGGATTATAGTATCAATATAATTGAATTAAAATTATAGTTGATTTTATAATTGGATTATAGCAATCAATATAATTGAATAAAATGATAGTTGATTTTATAATTGGATTATAGTTAAATTAAGATTATAGTTGATTAAATAATGGATTATTGTAATCATTATAATAAATAGTACCTTATTAAAATTGATAAATAGTTGGACTATTGAAATCAAGAAGAATTGAAAGGTTGAATATTTAAAATATATAATCCTTGGATTAAATGTTTTAAATGATTTAATTTTCAATTGGGAATTAATAATAGGTTAATTTATTTGATAAAATAACTTATTATGACTAAGCCCAAAATTAAGCAAATAGTAGAGCATAAAATCTTTGGAAGATTTATGTGATGATGACTTTAGTGCTTAATTAATATACTTATAATAAATCTATCTTTAGATTTAAAAGTATTAAAATTGCAATTAATAATTCTTGGAGAATTAATTGACTATTCTAGTGGAGAAAAGTCAAAGTTTGCAATTGGGCATGTAGCACAAGGTGCACATCGTTTCGATATTCCGAACCCAAGGCTTGGCCAAAGGTTTGTGAAATATTGAAAAGGATAATTGACATATCCCAAAGTGACTACCATTTGGATATGGAAGACACGAAGGAATTAAAGAAAGGGCGAGGCTCTAACTTTAAAATATTTGTCAAAGTTATGTTCACTACTAGTATTAAAATTGGATTTTAAATACTTAGTGTGGTACATAAAATATATGTATTGACGTTCAGAATCCGCTGTGAGCTGGATACTGGCTTCAAGCCGAGATTTCTCTGCGAATTGGAAACGGGACGAAAGTCGCTGTTTCGACC
The DNA here is from genome assembly GCA_019454045.1 of Zanthoxylum bungeanum. NCBI lineage: Eukaryota > Viridiplantae > Streptophyta > Magnoliopsida > Sapindales > Rutaceae > Zanthoxylum > Zanthoxylum bungeanum. The sequence continues at coordinate 11,512 of SKCR01026972.1, read as the reverse complement.
GTAGATACCTAAGTTTAGGAACTGCCCTTTGGGTATGTACTTAAATTAGGAAATGTTATAATGTAACTAGTTTATCTAGAGACATTATCTCTATATCAGTGTTTAATCCATTGCGGATAAAACCTTTATATTCTAGAACACTAAAGTGTTTCAATATATAAAGATGATACTGAGATAAATACATTGGATGTAAATAACAGAATTTATATTTTGAATATAAAAAAAATCTCAAACATATAAAATGACAATAAATAGCTCAAATTGATTTGATCAATAGAGACTTATTTGTGGCATTGTTGTCTGGGACACAATTAAACAAGACTCGTATATCCACACTTTTAAAGAGTGGGTACTAGGACTGATTTGACTATTCAAATAAGGTCTGAATCTAGTTTATTAGGTAAACTACCTAAAATACTATTTACTTGGTAATAGTAAAAGGGCCACCGATCTGTTAGCCCTATTCATGGTGAAGTAAGTGGGCCCATATCTAGCTAGGCTAGATGTTAACATGAATATTTCGTGACCTTAACGGATGTGACATCACGTTGTGGTTATGTGTTTCTTTTGAAGAACACAGATCGGAAACTTTAGAGTTTCGACACGAAATAGACAAACAGATCGGCTATAGTATTATTCCGCCCGGTAATACCGTAATGGAAAATACTTAAGCAGTAAGTTTCATACGTACATGAAAGAGTATGGTATTCTTTCAGATGAGGACTCCTCTCGAGACACGTCAGTTAGACGGTGTGTCTGAACTAAAACCGAATTTGTTGGACATGATAAGGTTTATCACGAGTCGCTCTGAGCTACTATTACCTTCTACAGGATATGTATTAACAGTGCAAAACTTATTTAGAATAAGGTTCCATATAAATCTGTTTGACAGATATCATATAGGATATGAACAGGGAAGAAACGAGGTTTCTCATTCCTGATAATTTGGGTATGCTAGGCATAACGTTTGGATGATACCAAACTAAAAGACCCAAATTGGATAAGTGCCAATATAGGTTATCCTAAGGGAAACCTTAAAAATAGTACTGTAAATCCCACATGAGAACAATGTAATGTTGCTCACCATGCGGGTTTCCTGAGAGGAATACCGATATGCAGTGGTCAGTGGGAGGATAGTGATACTCGATGAAAAATCGGAGTGATATTGTTCTAGGCACGAAGTCCGTAATGGAACACAAATAGTTCATCTATGATGAAACTATACCATTAATCTTCAAATACACAAGAACTTCGTAGATCGGATAGAGTCAGAAAACAACCTAGGGTATGGGTTCTGATCTAACCTCATAAAGATGTCAATCTTATGGAGGTATACCATCCGACTACGTTATGAGGAAGTGATACGAGGTATCGACTCCCTGTTATGGCAAAGTGCCATGAGTCCAAAATGGATTCCATGTATAACAACTATGTTTGGATACTAGTTGTTGTACCACAAGGCGCTTGTGCCTATGGTACATTAAACGTCTTCAAGGAAGACATGCATGGAAGGCAACACCAACGTGCAAAGCTAAGCTTTTGACGGAAAGGTATCGTTATCAACATTATGTTAATAACGGTTCAACCTTTTTACCTGTTGCCATGATAAATCCATTTTGAAGATGCTTGTTGATAACTGTATATTTCATTGATGAAATATGTCAGTTACAAATCAAAATCGCTTTCCTGAAAAGGAAACCTTTTGGAGGATGTTTACAACATCCTGACGATTTTGTATAACCGACAAACAAGGTTTGCGGGTTATTCGATCCATGTTTGGATTGATGCTTCGGGTTATTTGATCCATGTTTGGATCAATGCAAGCATAAGGTTCTTGGAACTGTCGTTTTGAAATAATCATAATGGTTTATGATTTGACTCAAAACGAAATAATTCTTGTGTATATAAGGAGGTTAGTGGGAGAGCGCACTGACAGTGAAATTCCCATAAAGCTATTGTTGAAAGCTTGGCTTTCAATAGAAATTCTCCGTAGAATTCTGAGAGATAACAACCTTTATTAGAGGAATAAAGATCTACTGGGATAGATTTTGAGTTGTTAACACTCTCTGGAAATTGTACATTTAAAATGTACTTGTATTGGTGTCTCATACGCTTCGAGCATATGGAGTCACAATCGGGTCAATCCAAGTGATAGTCACTGGATTGAAGTTAAGAACATCTGTTAGTATCTATGAGAACTAAAGATGCTATCTTTTACTATGGTGAAGGAGAACTTGAAGTGACTGGGATCACTGCAGCAAGTTTCCAAACGCTTAAATACTGTGGTACTATAAAATTTGAATAACATGACAGTGAGCTGGAAATCTTCCAAGCAAGATAACTGTTGCCGAATAAACAACAAATACGGATTATTGCTGCAGCTGAGGCAACAATAGAAGCCATTTGGATCAAGAATAAATCTAATTAGATTAGATATAGTTCTGTTAGCAGCTGAGCTAGGCATCAGCACAGGCTAAGGAATTAAAGGTCTCATCGACGATCCAGATATATACTTCTATATCATCTGATTCGTTCGGATCATACATCGTGGCGATGTGATGATCGTATAAATCGCGTCAAACGATAATCAAACAAATCCGCTGACGAAAACCTTTCCTCAGCAATTTGAGCGAACCTTACATAGTTCGGGTGTTAGACACTCGAGTGACTGGCTATGTGCCAAGTGGGAGATTGTTGGATAATATGACCCATAGCGTCACTATTTGCACAGATCATTGTGTTGTTGTAGCAAATTAACTATGTAACAAGGAAATTGCACTCTCGTCATTTTGTGATTAGATCACCATAGATGTATAAATGAAGAGAGGTCCCTATGATTAGTTCCTGGATTGAGATGATATGAGACAGTATCAGTCCACGAAGGATTAATCATTAAATATCCCTAGCCGTAGTATTATCGAGACTGGACATCGATAATGCGGAATAGGCTAGTATTGCACTTGTGCGCGTTGTGAGGGCACAACGGCATAGTTCTCATATATATAAGTATGGATACTTGTGCAAGTGCGATAGGAGGTCGTGTTTCACCGATGGTACGGGAAACAGCTTCACTCTGGATAGACCCTTCGGAATCCCATTGGTATTATGACTAGGTGTCTATGGGAGGCCGAAATCAAGGTAGGTGTGTATAGTCTTAACCTGAGACTTACATCGCTAATACTTACGACAATCGGTAAACTTTGGTTTTGGTGGTTGGGGGATCTTAACTGGTTCTGTGTTCACCTCTTCTGGGTTTATCAGAGAATCGTAGTGTATTGGATGTGATGTCGAGACGGAAGTGTCACTCCAGTCATAGTGGAGATGATGTCACGCAGGATACGGTATTAGTGCTCTTAAGTGATGTGCATCCAATCGTGATATTATGACCAGGTCATGAATATCCGATTATAGAGACTAGTTACCAGACATCCGATATGTGTTTCGGACGGGGCAGACACTTATCCAGCCCCAGCCCTAGCATGTGACTATCCGATACTGGACCGATATGCACAATACATTAGTATACTACGCTTGATACAGATCTTTGATATTCTTTGATGAATATGCCCGGAGAACTTGGGAAGACTTGGTGCTTTGCTAGGAGTCGACCTTGTCTCGTAAATCGGTAGAACGTAGTACTTGGTACGTACGTGATTCGGATACTCCGACGACCGTATTTACTGCCAGATTATCTGGGGATCTCATGGGTCGCTTCCCGATAATCCACCGATGACGCACAACTCGCACTCTTGAATAATCTGGGATTATAATAGAAGAGAGAGAAAAGTAATCTAGGATTAATAACGGAGATATTTTATCCAGGATAAAATGTCGTCTAAAGAGAGAGAACGATTAATTTGGAATTAATCGATGAATTAATATATTCGATATATGAAATGAAATTAGATTTCGACGCGAAATTAAAATTAGATTTTAATTCGGGCAAACGAGTTAATTTAGAATTAATTCATTAGTGACGTAAATAATAATTTCGCCAGGCGCAATTATTTATTTAAATTCGATTGAATTAACGTCGCGACGTAAGCTCGGTATTTCGGAAATATCGAACCCGAACGCGTGAGTGCACGTGGGCCCACTTTCATTTGGAAACGTGTGGGGCCCACATGACACATGTCATTTTATGCATTATTTTATTCTAATGCATTGCATGTAGATAGTGTACAATGCACTCAATGTTATTGCATGGAAATTGAGTGTTTGACACTCTAAGCCATTGCATGTTTTGTGTCATAAATTTATTATTAATTTAATAAATATTATGGCATAAATATAAATTGATTTTTGGTAAATCATTTTAACTTAACACAATTCAATCTCTCTCATTTCTCTCTTCTCACCTCACGCCCAAATGATGAAATGCTCACTGGTTTTGAACCAGTTTGGGCGTGAATAAGGGAAGCTAAGAGTGGGTTTTCATGGTGAAAATTCAAGTGCTAGCACACTTACAAGTCTTGCGAAGGTGGTAGGGAGGTTCGACCATGAGACGGGATCCATCCAACGAAGCTAGGAGCTCCGTTTCTTCACTCACATTTCTGTTTTGCAGGGCAGTGGGCTGCTGCAGTGGGCGTGAGCAAGGCAGTGAGTTTCTTGCTTCGATTCGTCTCCAAATCGACTCAACCGATCGATGTGAGTATTCCGCTACCTCCGTTGATGTGTTCACACATAATTTTCATGTCTTGTTTGATCTTGGGACCTTAGAATAAACCAACACAGACATGGTATGTAAGCTTAAGAAGTCCATTTATGGACTTAAAAAAACTTCACGAAGTTGGAATCTTCGATTCGACGAGATAATTAAATTGTCTGGTTTTCTCAAGATTTCAGATTAATCCTGTGTGTATAAGAAGGCCAGTGGGAGTATATGGTATTTTTAGTTCTCTATGTTGACGACATCCTAATCATTGGGAATGATATCGGGATGATGCAACATGTCAAAGATTACCTCTGTAAGAATTTCTCCATGAAGGACTTGGGTGAAGCTTCTTATGTCTTAGGCATAAAACTCTATAGAGATAGATAAATGAAGCTTATTGGGTTATCCCAATGAATGTACATAGATAAGATCTTAGAACGATACAATTTTGGTAACTGTAAGACAGCAAATATATCATTAAGAAATGGCCTACATCTTTCGAAGAAGATATGTCCACAAACAGAATATGAGAATATTAGAATGTCTAATCAGCCCTATGTTTCGTGTTTGGGCAGCATAATGTATGTAATGTTATGTACAAGGCCTGATATCAGCTTCGCAATTAGTATGACCAGCAGGTATCAGTCCAATCCAGGTAATGACCATTGGATGGCCATTAAACATATCCTAAAGTATCTTAAGGGTACTAAGGATAAGTTTCTGATATATGGAGGAAATGAACTGCAGGTTAATGGGTATGCGGATTCAGATTTCCAATCGGATCCTGATGATAAAAAGTATACATCAGGATTCATGTTTACCCTTAAAGGAGGTGTAGTTTGTTGGAAAAGTTCCAAACAGGGGTTCACAGTTGATTCCACCACAGAGGCAGAATATATTGCAGCTTCTGAAGCTGCAAAAGAAGCTGTTTGGGTTAAGAACTTTATCACAGAGTTGGGAGTAGTCCCAAGTATCGAGAATCAGATTCTGTTATACTGTGATAATAATGGAGCCATTGTGCAAGCAAAGGAACAGAGAGCGCATCAGAATTCGAAGCATGTGGAACGGAAGTACAACATCATTCGAGAGATTGTGTCGCGAGGGGATATTGTCGTGTGCAAGGTCCCGATTGAAGATAATGTAGCATACCCACTTACCAAGGTCATTCCTCCGAAGTTATTTGATAAACATGTGGAGTCAATGAGTATGAGATACAATCGATATTGGTACTAGAGTAAGTGGGAGAATTTGTTGGGGTTGGTGCTCAGAGCACCAATTTTCTTATGTATTTCCCTGTAAATACTTATGTAAATATTTTATTATGAATAAAATAAACAGTTATGATACTGTTGTAAAAGTGTCGCAACTGACATTGAGTTATATCATAACAGTATCATTTCTTTAATTTTTCCTGGTCAAGGTTTACTTTACTTAGTCAATAAGTAAACTTGTTGAGACTGGTACATGTCGTATATTGGAATCTTGGATTCCAATGGTAGATTCTCAATGAACCATGAGTCTTGGAGACTCATATAGACATGTAGGTGTTGATATCGGATAAACATTGAACGACTTACCGAAGATTCTTAATGGATGCTACACCAACGTCAATAAGAATCTTCTCGGGTTGAGTAGCATAATGATTCTTTGACTTGAGATACCACTGTGGATATATGAGATATCCTCCACACTTTGATGGCAGTCACGTCACCGACCTATTAAAGTCAGACCACCGCCAGTCCATTGGGTGTGGACTGATCCTCAGGATATCCTGTGTGTTTAGAATCCATCAGCTCTGTGTACAGAGCATAGGTATTCAATATACATTAGCAATCTGTTAAATCCATGGACCCGTGGTACACTGTAGAAGTGAGTTCTAATTGTTAAGTAAGAGATTTCTAATAAAACGTCGACGTCATTATATCTATAGAGATTTGACGTTTATATCTTTATCTCTGGAATAATCCGAATACCTATGACGGATGGATTATATGATGCAATGACCTCGACTTGTATGGTTCAGTGAGTTTATTTGTGTTCGTCATAATTTACGGGTGGGTAGAAATAGAATCCATCAGCTCTGTGTACAGAGCATAGGTATTCAATATACATTAGCAATCTGTTAAATCCATGGACCCGTGGTACACTGTAGAAGTGAGTTCTAATTGTTAAATAAGAGATTTCTAATAAAACGTCGACGTCATTATATCTATAGAGATTTGACGTTTATATCTTTATCTCTGGAATAATCCGAATACCTATGACGGATGGATTATATGTATGCAATGACCTCGACTTGTATGGTTCAGTGAGTTTATTTGTGTTCGTCATAATTTACGGGTGGGTAGATTATGGACACGAAATTAGATTTCGTGACGGATATACCTAAACCTAGAGAATCTCATTAATGAAATATACTCGTAGGGCACTAGGACAACTTTTATGAATAATATTGATTATTTATAAATCGTTTAATAGTTAAACGAAAGATACATGCAAATTGACCTTTTGGTCATTTCCTAATTAATAAGTATTTGTATTTAATGTATGATTTTATTAAATACACAGTAATTAAATGTCAAATTGTGATATGTGACATATATCATTAATATATGTATGTGGAATATTTAAAGTAAATATAATATATATATTTGAGATATTTGTATTTAATTAAATATTTAATTATTTAATTGTTAAATGATTAAAGTAATTAAAATATAAATATCTATCATTATGATAAGTTTGAAAATGATTAATTTGTGCATAAGTTTGACTTTACAATTAAATGAAAAGGTGTCAAATGTCAGTTGACTTCCTTGATATTTGTCTGAAAAATTAAAGAAAATATTTTTTTTCTTTTTTTTCTCAAAATTTGGCCATTGCCCTAAATATATAAGGGTTTCATTTTTCATTTGCTTCACACTTGCTCAAGCCACCAAAAACCTAAAACAAAATAGACTTGAGAGAAAAATAAAAGAAACCAATAATAAATTAAAGAAAGCTTAGATTTTTTTAAGTATTTCCAACTTTATATGAGAAGGAAACTTGTTCCTTTGGTTCTTGGCTACAACATATGTAGTTCTTAAGTTTTTCTACTCTCTTATGTTTGTGTTATGATGGTTGGAGGCATGAATGAAAGATGTATGCATGTATGATTAACAAAGTAAGCTTATAAAAGGTGTATAAGCACACTTTTGTTCATTTGATGATCTTGTTGTCATTCTAGAGTTGTTAGGCCACTAATTGATGACCCCATAATTGCTCTTGAGTTTTTTCAAAGTGGTGAGACTTGTTTGGTGTTGTAAAGTGTTGGATTTGTTTCATTTTGGTTAATTAGATTTATTTGAGAAATTAGGGTTTATACCTCCACCAAAAATTGGGGCTTTTCATATATGTATTGTATAATGATGTATATAAGATGTACAAATCATTTGGTATTAATTTGAAATCATTTAAACTTTTTTTGAACAAATTTGGACCAAAATGTAAAAAGTTACAAGTTGGAGACCCATTCGGCAAATGCAAGAAAAATTGGGTTTTGTGTTGTGAGTTGTATTTTGATGTATATGATATGTAGAAAGCATTTTGGTAGTGATTTGAAATCACTTAAATTTGTATTTGACAAATTAGGACTAAAATGATCAAAATGAAAATATTGGGGTCTCACGACAAATATGGAAAAATATGATTTTTGGGTAAAAAATTCAGTTTTTAAGTATTGAGTAATTAGAATAAATAAGTTTATTTTAGTTTCCCAAGAAAAAATATTGAAATCGGAAAAATTTATTTGTCCACGTTTCGCTGCTTTTACCCCTAAAATCCCCTACACTAGATTATCTTGGAAATTTTGAAAAAAAGAAATGAAAATTCTTCTCCTTTATTGTCCATGAATTTCGACCAAGGGGGAGAGAGATCATTTCTAAATTTTGACTTTTATTTCTTTTAAGTGATAGTTAAATCCTGAAGGTTTTAGAATTTTCTAGAAAAATTAGGATTTGGGCCAACATTTCTAATTCTCATTGGGCCTAGACTTGGGCTAAACCACTCTTTATTTTTTATTATGGCCCATAAATTATCTTAAGGATAATTGGAATTGGCTTAAGGTTGGCCCATTAAGTCGTCTCTAGAATTTCGCTAACGTTTGGGAAAATTTTGTCTAAGTCGCCAAGTTACTACATTTAGTCGAGTTATGAAATTTCGAGCCGTTACGAATTCTCCCAACCTAAAATGATTCGTCCTCGAATCAACACACTTAAGAGTATGAAGCATACCTTCTTTCGTGAACAGCTGGGGGTGCTGCTCTCGCATGGCTTCTTCTGTCTCCCATATGGATTCATGTCCATGTGGTGCTGCCAAACCACCTTAACTGGGGGAATCCACTTAGATCGTAGCTTTCTCATCTCCATGTCCACTATAGCTACTGGTTGTTCCAAAGAAGATAAATCTTGATGGATATCGACTGTTATGAGATCCAACACATGAGATTCATCACGCAAGTATTTTCGTAGCAAAGACACGTGAAAACCTGGGTCTATCATATCCATACTGGGTGGAAGCGCCAATTCGTAAGCTCTCTCTCCAACTCTCTGGAGTATCTGAAACGGTCTGACGTGTCTAGGGCTAAGCTTACCCGTTTTGCCGAACCTCATAACTCTCTTAAAAAGAGATACATTAAGGAAAACAAAATCTACCACCTAAAATTCCAAATCCTTCCTTCGGTGATCTGCATAACGTTTCTGGCGACTCTGAGCCTTATTCATCTTTTCTCTGATTAGTTTCACTTTCTCCACTGCATCTTCTACCAAATCGAGCCCCATCAACTTTTGCTCCCCGACTTCAAACCATCCAATTGGGGATCTACATTTCCTACCATACAAAGCCTCAAATGGTGTCATTTGAATACTTGTCTAATAACTATTGTTATAGGCAAACTCTATAAGTGGCAAATGTTGGTCCCAACTACCCTCAAAATCAATGACACAGGCCCGAAACATGTCTTCTAAAGTGTGTATAGTCCGCTTTGTCTGGTCATCCACTCTGAGGGTGAAAAGATGTATATTAAAGCGTAGTTGGGAACCCAAAGCCTCCTAAAATGATTGCCAAAACTTAGATGTAAACTAAAAACCTCGATCAGAGATTATTGAGATAGGACTCTGTGCAACGACACTATCTCATCCAAATACATTTTGGCATATTGAACTGCTATGTAGCTAGTTCTTACTTGAAGGAAATATGCATATTTAGTCAATTATCTACAATCACCCATATAGAATCATACCCCTTTGAAGTACGAGGAAGTAATTATTTCCCATTTCCACTCTTAAACGTTTAAACTTTGAAGTTTTGTCTGCTTTAACCTGCTGGCATGTACGGCATACATCCTTTTTCATACCATCCCACAAGTAAAATTTCTTAAGGTCGTGATACATATTTTTGATCCTGGGATGCATGGTATAGGATGAAGTGTGGGCCTTTTCTAACAACGAATGCTTCAAATCCTGAACTGGGGGAACAACAATCTTGTTCTTCTTCCTGATGAGATTCTCACTCTACATAATACTCATCTCTCGTGCCTTGCTGCAACCTGCATCTAGTCTGTTGCATTTCAGGATCTGCTTTCTTTGCAACTCTGATTTCATCTATGAGGGTGGATTGAACCTGTATCCGCGCTAATAACGTTCCCTAAGCTATTACCTGAAAACTCACTTCATCTAGTATACATCTTTGTATATACTTAGCTGGATGCCAATTCTCAATCGATAAATGAGCTAAAATCCCCATAGATTTCCTACTTTAGACGTAAGCTACAACATTAGCTTTTCCCGGATGATACTAAATAGAACAATCATAGCCTTTCAGTAACTCAATCCACCGTCTCTGTCTTAAATTAACCTCATTTTGGCTCTGGATATATTTAAGGCTTTTGTGATTGGTGAAGATTTCAAACTTTTCACCATATAAGTAATGCCGCCAAATCTTCAGAGTAAAAATTATTGCAGCCATCTCCAAATCGTGAATGGGATAATTTTGTTCATAGAGCTTTAGTTTTCTGTAAGCATAAGCAATAACTCTTCCCATCTGCATCAACACACATCCCAATCCCACTCTAGAAGCATCACAATACACTGTAAATCCTCTTGATCCTGCTGGAAGTGCAAGAACATGATCAGTAGTCAATCACCGTTTGAGCTCCTAAAGACTCTTTTCACAAGCATCCGACCATTCAAACTTCACATTCTTCTGAGTTAGTCGTGTTAACGGAGCAGCTATTCTGGAGAAATTCTCTACGAATCTCCTATAATATCATGCTAACCCCACAAAGCTACGAATCTCTGTCACACTTATAGGTCGGTGCCAGTTCTGTATAGGCTCGATCTTCTGGGAATTTACTCCAATCCCTTCCTTGGATACCACATGCCCCAGAAATACCATACTAGTCAACCAAAACTCACACTTCGAGAACTTGGGATACATCTTATGTTCTCTCAATGTCTGTAACGCCTGGTGCAAATGTTCCGTATACTCCAGCTCACTACATAAGTACATCATGATATCATCAATAAAAACTATCACAAACCAATTTAGGAAGGGTTTGAACACCATATTCATCAAATCCATAAAAGCCACCGAGGTATTGGTTAAACCAAATGACATTACCAAAAACTCGTAATGTCCATATCTAGTCCGAAAGGCTATCTCAAGGACGTCACTCTTCCTAATCTTCAAATGGTGATATCCTGATCGTAGATCGATTTTTGAAAATCACTGTGCCCCTTGTAACTGATCAAATAGGTCATCGATCCTTAGTAGTGGATATCTATTCTTGATTGTCAGCTTATTTAGCTGCCGATAGTCTAT
>SKCR01026971.1:0-19232 GCA_019454045.1 Zanthoxylum bungeanum | reverse complement strand
AGAAGATTAAACCTAGGTTACACACAAACACAATCCTAAATATCCCAAAATCTTTTACAAATCAAAGCCCTAATTTCAACCAAGAACAAGTGAATGTACCTATGAACGACTTGAAGAAAAAGATGAACACGAAGAGGGAAAAGAGAATACCTTAAACTGGAAGAGAGCCCTCCAAACTTGTGACTCGAGAGAGAAATTTTCGCAAATGAAGTAAACCCAAATTTATTGCTCTATATACTTGTAGGCATTGCATTTTTGCATGTGAAACCCGATGATGAGTCTCAGTTGGAGGCACTACCTTTTGAGTCTCGGAAACCGTGGGAAACAGAAGTCGGAAGGGAGGAGTCAAGAATTGACTTATATTCGGATTAAGTTCACTGGTTTAGCTTCGGGTTACTTGTTGGTTTTCCGTTTTAAAAATTATTCCTGGCCCAAAACACTCACAAATCACCTAACCTCGGCCCAAAATCCTCGCAAGCCCCTTGGCCTTGACCTAAAACCCCCGCAAGCCCACACACCTAGCCCACACAAGCTAACCACCCAACCAAAGGCCCACACGCCCACAACAAGGCCCACACGCCCAATCACCCTAATTACACCCAAATTAAATAAAATATTAAATAAAATATTAATTAGATAATGTATTTGAATTAAATAAAATATTAACCATTTACCAATTAAATAAAACTAATATATTAACTTCCTAACTAAACAAAATCACATATTAAATTAAAAAGATGATATACCTAATTAAAATCAATCATAACAAATAAGAAAAATTGACTTCCTAATATAACAAATTAAATGCCTAATCCTAACCAATCAAATATATTGTATTCCTAATTTGAACCAAATTTGTCCCCCCTCAATCTAATCTTTTCCTTGTTGGATACCAAATCAAATCCTCCCTTTAATGCCAAATCCTATTCCTTGTGAGACAAGGAGGAGCCCTAGCCATTCTCTATATAAACAACCATCACCCAAAGTTCTCCCCCTCCCCAACACACACGTTTTTTTGACAAGAAGTCACAAGCAAAAAACAGCAACAAATCCCTTACAAGTTCACGCATATTACATCAAAAAAATAACAAAAATTTCTCTTCATCTCCTTCCTCTACTTGACAGAAAAAAAACACAGCCCCATAAGCCTCCCTCACATCACCAAAAAATACACCAATACAGCAGCCTTTGCACGTCAAAAACACAGCCCCATAAGCCTCCATATATCACCGAAACAACAGCCCTATAAACCTCCCTGCAGTGCCGAAAAAATGCACTCCTATTAGGCTCAAAACAGTCCCTAAAATCCCTAAACCAGTAACATAAAAATGCACTAATAACCCTTAAATAATCACACAAAAACTGCACTTAAAACCCATAAAAAACACCCAAAACAGTCCCCTATACACTTGAAACAGTGACCAATAATACGACAGCAAAATCGCGAGGAAACAGCAGCAAAACTTAGTCAAAACAGTACCTTGAGCAGCGAAACAGCGAGGTAAAATGCAAACCAGTAAACCAGAAAAGTTGCGGTGTGATAGCCTTTCCAACGGCCGTGAAACGTGAGTTAGAAAGTCGACATAAAAGGTTAGACCTGAGGGTATTCTCAACATTAATTTTCTGTTTTATTTGTATTATTTATTGAGTATTGCTTGCATGATTGTTATGTTGAAATGCATGTTGTGGCCCTTGAGTAGATAAATATGCATGGATTATGAGATATTGTATGTATTGGCTTTGGAATAAAATGAAAGATGTGTCAACTCTCGCGGTATATCGGATCGAAACCCGGACATAAATTTCATAGCCGATTCTGAATGGACGGTGGTATGATCTGTACTCCGGATACAACTCCACGTACCGCTTGAGTAAACGACACTTTCTTTTGTTTTATATTGCTTTGATTTATTTATTTTTCGTCATTTGAATTCCGCACATTATTTGTATGCATGATACAATCGAGCGCATGGGCTTAATAAGTCGGATGAAAGGTCCCCTATTTGAAGGGGTTAAAATCCTTTACCACGATGCTTTGCCGCGCCGGTTGATGTGTGTTCGGTTGGATATAAGATATGTTCAATTGGGCATACTAAGTTTGATGTGATTGCCTTTATTTTTGTATGTATGATACAATCGAGCGCATGGGCTTAGTAAGTCGGATTAAAGGTTCCCTATTTGGGGGGTTAAAATCCTTTACCACAATGCTTTGCCGCACCGGTTGATGTGTGTTTGGTTGGATATAAGATATGTTCAATCGGGCATATTAAGTTTGATGTGATTGTCTTTTTTTTGTATGTATGATACAATCGAGCGCATGGGCTTAGTAAGTCGGATTAAAGGTCCCCTATTTGGAGGGGTTAAAATCCTTTACCACGATGCTTTGCCGCGCCGGTTGATTTGTGTTCGGTTGGATGTAAGATATGTTCAATCGGACATACTAAGTTTGATATAGTTATCTTTATCTTTGTATGCATTATAACGGAAGGCGCATGGGCTTATTGTGTTGGATTAAAAGGTTATCTGTTTAGGAAGAAAAGCCTAAAAGTCTACCTTTACCACGATATTTGCCGTGTCTTTCATCTATTGATTGCATCGTTTATACCTATCTTGGCTCGACCTATTGTCATTGGTGTACCCATACTCCCAGCCCATCACACCTTGAAGCCCCCTTAGCGCACATGCACAAAGTCCCATGCCTTCACGCTAACCACTCCTTCATCCACGCACCACACAAAAAACCATAAGCAGCTCTCTTGCATTAACACATAACCCTCACGTCCTTAAACCATTCACGTCAAACTGGACCCGTCCTTCACGCCAAATACATGCAAACAGCCCCTAGACTTCACGGTAAATAAGCCCCTTCACAGCAGCTCAACTCTCACGAAAGACCCCTCATAAACTATCGGCCACCCTAGCATCATCCCTCACTGCCCTATTCCCTCTTCACACTAAACACACGCAGATCACAGCCCTAGCCCCTCTCGGCAGCAGCCTAAATCACCTGTCCTAGCTCACGCCAAACTGCCCTCAACACCACACGGCCACAAGAACCCTTCCGCCACTTCACTGCCTCATAAAACCCTAAACTGAACCCTCATGCGCCAGCCCCTTGCACTCACGCACACACTCACAACTCTAACATAAAGCCAATTATACCATTCATGCATGTATTATGAAATCTCATATAGTCATTCTTATCTTTGTACGCATCATAGTGAAAAGCATGTTTATCCCATTGGTTACATCATTTACCTTCGTCTTGGCTTAACGTATCATATTACAATTCATGTATCTATGTCATGATAGTATTTGAGTATTATTTCTTGTAGTATATCAGATGGAAACCCAGACATAAATTCCATAGCCGATTCCGAATGGACGGTAGTGCGGTCTGTACTTGGGATACAATTCCACGTACCACTTGGAAAAGTTCTCACATGTGTGCTTGTGTGGTTAGTGTGTGTGCCTGTGTCTTTCGTGAATATAATATGCCAATGAAGTTGTATGTTCGTTGCTACTTTGATGTACTTTCAAGTATGCAATCTTAGATGTGAAATATATGTAAATTTAGGTGTAAGTTTTATCTTGTACATGTGAATTTAGAAGCATGATACTCTTGGAAATAAGTGTTACTTAAGCTTGATTAAATTATTACATAAATCCTTTCATTACAAGTGATTTAAGTAAGGGACCATTCTGAACCCAACGGTTTGAGGTCTTCCCTTGCGAGGGGTGAGTGCGGCCTTAAATCTCATTTTCCCGGTTCACATCGGGTGGCGACTCCATTATTCTCCGGTTTAGTCCCCCGTGGCTACTCCGTACTCCCAACTAGGCCGTGAGCCTAAAACAGCATGCGTCGCCCAGTTTCTATGTCCCACAGTCTGGCGACTCCACTGGGGATAGAGAATCATCCCCGAAATATTGTCTTGTAATGTTGGATTTATGTTCTAATTGACCGTGTCTATAGTGGATAAAATGAGGGTTTAATCAAGGGCATCTTGAGGCTAGGTAATGGTTTGGTGTCTTTCTTCATTCACTACCTTCATAGAAGGAAAAGCTGTGAAGGCACCTATATGGCCATCTACCCTTAGCCTATATTGTGATGGACTAATTTGGAGGACTCGTTGTTTATTCCTGTCACCAAGCGATAAGAGCCTAAGAGGCTAGGGTACTTAAGAGAGCCTCGCTCCACCCTCCCTCTGGGGAATCTACAACGGGAAATCCATTTGACAGTCAGTCACAAACCATAGCTCATTGGCACGTACCTTAGTGTATAAAAAAGGGTGCGCTCACTTGGTCGCTCGAACCCTTGATTGGGGAGACCTAGTTGTGGGCCATCCTTCGCCGGTGAGAGCCTTTGTCTACACTCTGCGAACCTACCCATATACCGAGTTTGTATGGTTAAAGTAACAATTATTTCCTTGAATATGTGCTTGTGGACCATCCTCATTTGGATGCAGTTGGACTATTGTCAGAAATGCGAACTTGCTGGGCCATTTAAACTGGGGCGAGTTCGTACCTTCTGACCATTAGGCCCAAAGCTTTGAAATGTTGATGGGCCATTCTGTAGAAATCATTGTTTTATGTTTGCATATCTTTCTTTTATGCTTGTGTTTGGGAACATCGTCGTTTGGATCCATTTGGACCATTTGTCATGGGATATGGGCTTGTTGGGCCATTTAAACTGGGACAAGAACATATTTTATGACGATTGGGCCAAAAGCTTCTAAGTGATTGATGGGCCACTTTGTGATTGTGTTCGGAACATTACCATTTGGAATTAGTTGGGCTCCTTTCCATGAGATGTGTACTTGTTGGGCCATTTAAACTGGGACGAGTTCACTCATATGACAGTTAGCCCAAAAGCTTCTAAAATGATAACGGGCCGATTTGTTTGAAAATTTTAGTTGATTTAGTATGTTATATATATTACATGCATCTCATGCACCTCATACATACATATGTCATGTTAACACCTTCTATGTCTCAAAAAGACATCATAGATACCATTGGGTTAGAGAAGGAACAAGGCTCATTAAAAGAACAGTAACAGTCATGAGTGAATCCAGTAATGAGGTATCCCGTATGGATCAGTTAGAGAACGGTCTCGCCAAGATTACTGAACAGTTGCAAGCCTTGACTACTACTATGGCTGGTATGGCTGTGCCCCGTGCTGGGGGAAATTCCGAGAATGTGAGGCGTGAGGAGCCCGAATGGGTTGGGGGGATGATATCCCCACTTTTGATGATGATATGGCAGAGTATGCAATAGACAGAGTATCTGAGTCTCAGGCAGAGTTACAGAAACTTCGGGATCATGTTGAGTCAGTTACCCGCAAGATGAGGGGTAAAAATGAAGATTTGCTGGATTATGACACACTGACTTTCGAGGAACAGTTGCCGGCACAGTTCAAGATGCCTGATATGGCTAAGTTTAACGGGAATGGGGATCCAAGGGTGCATCTCCGACAGTTTGTATCAGTCAGGAGTTCAGTTGGCCTATCTCAGCGCCAAGTGCAGAAAATGTTTGGAATGTCACTCGAGGGAGCTCCCGTGGTGTGGTACCACAGTTTGGAGAAGAAAGTGAAGGAAGATTGGAGGGAGTTGGCTGATGCTTTCCTGAAGCAGTATGTCACTGACCTAGAGATCGATCTGTCACTCCGTGATCTGGAGAATGTTAAACAGAAATCGGAGGAGAGTTTTAAGGAGTACGTGGACCGATGGAGGGGTCAGTTATTGAAAATGCAAACTAGGCCCTCGGAGAAGGACCAGATTAAAATGATCATCAAGGGCACCAAGCCCTCCATCTATGGGAAGTTAAGGAGGATGACCTCCATGATTACTGATTTTCGGCAGTTGAGGGAAACTGTCATGGATATTGAGGAAGAAGAGGCCGAAAACAGGAAATTCTATGGTCTGAAATATGAGACCCATTGGGGGGACATCGGGAACAAAGCCTGTTCTGCTGAGATTGCCGCTATCCGGAACAGAGATTCTCCAACTTGGGTAGGCCCTTGTCCAAAGTATTGGAGAAGTTGAAGAGACAAAGACTTTTGTCACCCATAGAAGCCAAACCATTACCCAATCCCCCACCATCACATTATAACCTAAGCCTTTACTGTCACTTTCACCAACAAAGGGCCATGACACTGACAACTGCGCCCGACTCCGCCATGAAATCCAAGACCTGATAGACTCCAAAAAATTACCTGACCCAGAAACAGAACAGCCTGACACAGAAGACAACCCCTTACCCAAACCGTGCCGTACCACCACCAACAATATATGATCATTCTGGCCTCCCAGAAGACCTTGTCCTAAAATCCTTTCACCCTCAAGCCTTTTGCCTGGGAATCTGGATAGTACTAGTGAAGATGAGACGAGCATGGGAAAAAAACTTTTGGCTTGATTTCTCTAGCAGTGATGAGGAAGAATTAAGGGGAATGACGCGCAGCGGTCTTTTTACAATGATATGCATGGCAGAAAATGGTAAGGAAGTTTTGACAGATGGTAGAGAATGGTTGAGACTACAGAAAATACTGAGGGGGATATAATGCTGAGGCAATTGAGGAAGACTAGAGCACAAGTGAGTATCTGGGAACTGTTATGTGCATCTCGGGAGCACATAGGCAGGCCATGGTCGAGGCCTTGAGCAAGATTATGGTACCGGAAGATGCCAACCCTGCAATGTTTGTTGGGTCGGTTCAGAAGAAGCTTTGCAATTCTTTTTCTTTTCTAAGGATGAACTCCCGCGGAGGGAGAAATCATAATAGGCCTCTATTTATCAGGCCGAGGTAAGGGGGCAAGAGAACTTCATGTGTATGGGGATGACGGTTCGTCCATCAATGTGTGCCCGCTGAAATTCTGGCAAAATTGGGTATGAAAGCAACAGACTTGGACCCATCCAGCATGACTATTAAGGCTTATGATGACAGCAAAAGGGGAGTCGATGGTACTTTTGTGGCTATGGTCAAGGTAGGCCCTATTGAAGATGAGGTTGAGTTTACAGTGCTGGACATCCCAGCCACTTTTGCCTTGTGTTGGGAAGGCCTTGGTTTCACAAACTTGGGGGCGTGCCTTCCACTTTACATCAGATGATCAAGTTCCCGTATGAGAGAGAAGTTGTTACTATCCGGGCTGAGGTAGATAATGTCGTGGCTGCCTTGGAGATACAACCTTTCACGAGGTTTCAGGTGTCAGCTACTTTTGAGGAATGGGTGGATCCTAGGGGGCTAGGATCATGAAAAAAATGAAGTTTGAGCCGGGTGAAGGTTCAAAATTGCCAGATTTCAGAGGACAGACTACTCGGAAAGGTTTGGGGTATAAATCTGATGAAGAAAAACCGAAGGTTCAAGAAAAAGGGCTGAAACTGATGGAATGTTTTGTGAAAGTGTCAGGATATCAAGGGGAGCCTGAACCTGTGGAAGTTAATGGAATTGTGGTACCTGGTTTTGAGATCTTCCAGGATATGTTGGGTTAAAGCTGATAGTTGAAGAAATTGTGAAGAAAGAAGAAGAGAATTGGGAGGAAGAACTAATGAAGTTGGAGAGCATGACTCTGGGAGAGGACGAAAAGTCTGAGGAAGACTGATTGCAGAGGAAGAAGTGTCTATAGATGATGAAGACATTTACCTTCCTGATTTGTTTGAATGTACTTCCGCATTATCCAATAATAAAGACATTTCTTTTGCTTACTTGCCTGAGTCATTTCCATTTACTCTGCACGAATCAAGCATATTTGACATCAGTTCAGCCAGAACTACTACTGCATTTAACTTGGGTACACTTGAGAACCCCAAGGAAATCCTGATTGCAAGTGAAGTAACCTCCGAAGAGAGGGATAAACTAGAAGAAGTGTTGGTCAGATATGCCAAAGTGTTTGTTTGGTCCTATGAGGACATGACTTGGGTAGACAGAAACATTGCCCAGCACACAATACCAACTTATCCGAATATGAGGCCAGTAAAACAGAAACTCCGACGGATGAGACCAGAATGGGCTGAGAAAGTCAGAGAGGAAGTTAAGAAGCAGATAGATGTGGGTTGTCCTGGAAGTAGTAAAAGTATCCTGAGTGGTTGGCTAATATAGTGCGGTGCCAAAGAAAGACGGGAAGGTCAGAATGTGTGTAGACTACAGAGATCTAACAAGGCTTGTCCAAAAAATGATTTTCCTCTGCCGCATATAGATGTTCTGGTTGATAGTGCGGCTTATCTGCCATGTATTCATTTGCAGATGGATTTTCAGGTTACAATCGGGTTCTCATGGCTGAGGAAGACAAACACAAGACTGCATTTGTTACTGAGTGGGGTACTTATTGTTACAAGGTAATGTCGTTTGGGCTTAAGAATGCGGGGGCTACTTATCAGTGGATGGCCACTTCACTTTTCCACGACTTGATACACAAATAGATTGAGGTGTATGTGGATGACATGATGGTGAAATCAGAGACAAGAGTTGGGAATATTGAAGCACTGGAAAGGTTCCTTCAGAGAGTTGACAGATACAACCTGCGGCTTAATCCCAAGAAATGTGTGTTTGGGGTGACATCCGGGAAATTACTTGGTCATACAGTGGGAATGGGCGGAATAGAGGTAGACTCCGAAAGATCAGGAAATCACATAATGCCTGAACCGAAGACAGAAAAAGAAGTCAGAGCATTCTTGGGGAAGATTCAGTACATCAGTCGGTTCATCGCCAGGTTGACATCAGTATGTGAGCCTATCTTATAACTGTTGAGAAAAGATCAGCCGGTGAGATAGAATGAACATTGTCAGACGGCCTTCGACAAAATCAGAGAGTACTTGGTAAAGCCTCATGTATTGAAACCTCCGAGACCGGGCAGACCTTTGGTATTGTATTTGGCTATAGAATCAGAAGCACTGGGGGCAATGATGGTACAGGCTGATGAGACAGGGGTAGAACATGCAGTCTATTATCTAAGTAAGAAGATGCTCCCGTATGAGGCTCGATATCAGGAAGTTGAGAAGATATGTCTTGTAATGGTATGGGCTTCTAGAAAATTGCGGCATTATTTCCAGTCATACAAGATCCAGGTAGTGGCAAGGAAAATCCTCTGAAGTATCTTCATTCGGTGCCTTCACTAGTGGGAAATTGGGCAGATGGTTGGTATTGCTGACAGAGTTTGACATTGAGTATCTCACCTCCAAAGTGATCAAAGGGCGAGCAGTAGCAGAGTTTCTGGCATTGCAACCTGTTGAGGGGATCAGTATAAGTTTGAATTTCCAGATGAAGAGATCCAAGCAATAACAGTCCAGAGATGGAAGATGTATTTTGACGGAGCAGTGAATTACAAGGGAGCCGGAATTGGGATCGTGATAGTGACCCCCGAGGGAGAGACTTTGCCTTTGGCCAAGAGGTTGACATTCAGAGTGACTAACAACATGGCCGAGTATGAAGCATGTGCTTTTGGTTTGACGGAATTGATAGACTTGAAGGCCGGGAGTGTGGAAGTGTACAGAGATTCTATGTTGGTGGTCCAGCAGATGCGAGGAGAATGGGAATTGAAAGAAGAACGGTTGAAACCTTACCTTTTTCACCTCAGAAAATTGGCACAGGTTATCCCCGAGTGTAAGTTTCAGCACTTACCGAGAGAAGAGAATCAGATGGCAGATGCATTGGCTACACTTGCAGCAACTTGGGAAAATCCAGAAAAGTTAGTGATGAGGCCATTGATACTGACAACAGCAAGCAGACCTGTTTATGAGATAGAAAGAATTCTGGAAGTTGAGGTCGACGACGGTAAACCTTGGTATTATGACATTCAGAGGTATCTGGAACATGGTGAACTCCCGGAAGGGGCAAGCAGAAAAGACAGAATAGCCATTCAGAAGTTAGCTTCCCAGTATGTGACTTTGAAAGGAGAACTGTACAAGAGGCAAGCAAACGGTATTCAGTTAAAGTGTTTGAGAAAGGAAGAAGCCCAACATGTAATGGAAGAAATACACGCCGGGGTATGTGGTCCGCACATGAACGGGTTGAATCTGTCCCGAAAGATAGTGAGACAAGGTTTTTATTGGTCAACCATGGAAACAGACTGCGCAAAGATGGTAAAGCACTGTCATGACTGTCAAGCACATGGTAATTTGAATCACTTACCGCACTCAGAGTTGCACGGGTTGTCAGAGCCGTGGCCTTTCTCAGCATGGGGGATTGATATGATTGGGGAAATTCGACCGAATGCATCAAATGGGCATCGCTTCATAGTAGTGGCAGTAGATTACTTCTCGAAGTGGGTGGAAGTCGAATCATTCTGTAATGTTACACCAAAACAGATGGCAAAGTTTATAGCTCGGAACCTCATTTGTCGGTATTGTATGCCGCATCATGTAGTGACAGACAACGGAGTTCAGTTTCAAGGGGAGACGAAGGCAATGTTACAGAGGTATGGGATAGGCCACCACAAGTCATCACCGTACAGGCCGCAAGCAAATGGGGAGTTGAGGCAGCAACAAGTCTATAAAGACGATTTTAGCCAAGATGACAGAAAATTGCAGAGATTGGGCCGAGAATTACCGTATGCTTTGTGGGGGTACAGAACATCAGTAAGAACAGCAACAAGGGCCACACCTTACTCTTTGGTCTATGGAATGGAAGCAGTATTGCCAGTAGAAGTGGAAATACAGTCCATGAGGGTTTTAGCAGAGGCAGAATTACCGGAACCAGAATAGGCCGCACAGAGGTTTGATCAGTTAACACTGCTGGATGAGAAGAGAATGAAGTCTTTGTATCACATGCAGTTGTATCAGAAGAGACTAGCCCGAGCATTCAACAAGAAAGTACGTCCCACCAAGATCAGAAAGGGTGATTTGGTACTTAAGCAGTCGAGGCCGTCGATGACAGATCCGAGAGGAAAATTCAGACCTAACTGGGAAGGACCTTACATAGTGCAGAAAGTAATGGGAAATGGAGCAGTGAAACTATCAAACTTGGAAGGAAACGAATCACCGAGACGATCAACGTGGACAGATTGAAACAGTACTTTGCCTGAGGAAGAAAGGACCGAGCAGTCACCAAGGGAATTGGCAGAAGACCTAACCCAACGGAGTAGGAAAATCATTCATGCATACACGTAACATTGCATTTTTCCGTTTTTATTTTGTTTTGTGTTCGCAAGTTCGAAGAAAGAGAGAAAGCAGCAGAAATGAGCCAACAGCGTCAGCGCAGAGTTTCATTTTGGGGATTAGTCCAGGGGGCGAGGCCCATATGGCTTGGGGGCGAAGCCCCACATCATCATCAGTTTGAGGGCGAGGTCCCTATTGTCAGCAGTGTTGGGGTCGAGGTGCCCAGGGTCGAGGTGCCCCCGTTGTCGTGTTGTAGTTCGGGATGCGTCCCAGGGTCGAGGTGCCCACTACATCATCAGTTTGAGGGCGAGGTCCCTATTGTCAGCGGTGTTGGGTCGAGGTGCCCAGGGTCGAGGTGCCCCAGTTGTCGATTGTAGTTCCGGGATGCGTCCCAGGGTCGAGGCGCCCACTACATCATCATATTGAGGGCGAGGTCCCTATTGTTAGCGGTATTGGGTCGAGGTACCCAGGGTCGAGGTGCCCCCGTTATCAGTTGCAGTTATCGGGATGCGTCCCAAGATCGAGGTCCACTATAGCACCAACTCAGCTCGAGGCAGCAGACGAGCCAGGTAAGTGAAAGTGCATTGCATAACTTTGATAGGATTGTTCAAAGTCACACACTGCACAAGTCCCATCAAAGTGGGCGCGACTGTAGGCATTGCATTTTTGCAAGTGAAACCCGATGATGAGTCTCAGTTGGAGGCACTACCTTTTAAGTCGCGGAAACCGCGGGAAACAGACGTCGGAAGGGAGGAGTCAAGAATTGACTTATATTCGGATTAAGTTCACTGGTTTAGCTTCGGGTTACTTGTTGGTTTTCCGTTTTAAAAATTATTCCTGGCCCAAAACACTCACAAATCACCTAACCTCGGCCCAAAATCCTTGCAAGCCCCTTGGCATTGACCTAAAACCCCCGCAAGCCCACACACCTAGCCCACACAAGCTAACCACCCAACCAAAGGCCCACACGCCCACAACAAGGCCCACACACCCAATCACCCTAAATTACACCCAAATTAAATAAAATATTAAATTAAATATTAATTAGATAATGTATTTGAATTAAATAAAATATTTAAACCATTTACCAATTAATAAAACATAATATATTAACTTCCTAACTAAACAAAATCACATACTAAATAAAAAGATGATATGCCTAATTAAAATCAATCATAACAAATAAGAAAAATTGACTTCCTAATATAACAAATTAAATGCCTAATCCTAACCAATCAAATATATTGTATTCCTAATTTGAACCAAATTTGTCCCCCCTCAATCTAATCTTTTCCTTGTTGGATACCAAATCAAATCCTCCATTTAAAGCCAAATCCTATTCCTTGTGAGACAAGGAGGAGCCATAGTCATTCTCTATATAAACAACCATCACCCAAAGCTCTCCCCCTCCCCAACACACACGTTTTTTTGACAAGAAGTCACAAGCAAAAACAGCAACAAATCCCTACAAGTTCACGCATATTACACCAAAAAAATAACAAAAATTTCTCTTCATCTCTTTCCTCTACTTGACCGAAAAAAAAAACAGCCCCATAAGCCTCCCTCACATCACCGAAAAATACACCAATACAGCAGCCCTTTGCACGTCAAAAACACAGCCCCATAAGCTTCCATATATCACCGAAAACACAGCCCCGTAAACCTCCCTGCAGTACCGAAAAACTACACTCCTATTAGCCCTCAAAACAGTCCCTAAAATCCCTAAACCAGTAACATAAAAACTGCACTTATAACCCTTAAATAATCACTCAAAAATTGCACTTAAAACCCACAAAAACACCCAAAACAGTCCCCTATACACCTGAAACAGTGACCAATAATAAGATAGTGAAACCGCGAGGAAACAGCAGTAAAACGGAGTCAAAACAGTAGCTTGAGCAGTGAAACAGCGAGGTAAAACGTAAACCAGTGAACCAGAAAAGTTGCGGTGTGACAGCCCTTCCGACGGCTGTGAAACGTGAGTTCGAAAGTCCACATAAAAGGTTAGACCTGAGGGTATTTTCCACATTGGTTTTCTGTTTTATTTGTATTATTTATTGAGTATTGCTTGCATGATTGTTATGTTGAAATGCATGTTGTGGCCCTTGAGTAGATAAATATGCATGGATTAAGAGATATTGTATGTTGTGGCTTTGGAATAAAATGAAAGATGTGTCAACTCTCGCAGTATATCAGATGGAAACCCGGACATAAATTTCATAGTCGATTCCGAATGGACGGTGGTATGATCTGTACTCGGGATACAACTCCACGTACCGCTTGAGTAAACGACACTTTCTTTTGTTTTATATTGCTTTGATTTATTTATTTTTCTTCATTTGAATTTCGCACATTATATGTATGCATGATACAATCGAGCGCATGGGCTTAATAAGTCGGATTAAAGGTCCCCTATTTGAAGGGGTTAAAATCCTTTACCACGATGCTTTGCCGCGCCGGTTGATGTGTGTTCGGTTGGATATAAGATATGTTCAATTGGGCATACTAAGTTTGATGTGATTGCCTTTATTTTTGTATGTATGATAAAATCGAGCGCATGGGCTTAGTACGTCGGATTAAAGGTTCCCTATTTGGGGTGTTAAAATCCTTTACCACAATGCTTTGCCACGCCGGTTGATGTATGTTCGGTTGGATATAAGATATGTTCAATCGGGCATACTAAGTTTGATGTGATGATTATTATTTTTGTATGTATGATACAATCGAGCGCATGGGCATAGTAAGTCGGATTAAAGGTCCCATATTTGGAGGGGTTAAAATCCTTTACCACGATTCTTTGCCGCGCCGGTTGATGTGTGTTCGGTTGGATGTAAGATATGTTCAATCGGACATACTAAGTTTGATATAGTTATCTTTATCTTTGTATGCATTATAACGGAAGGCGCATGGGATTATTATGTTGGATTAAAAGGTTCTCCGTTTAGGAACAAAAGCCTAAAAGGCTACCTTTACCACGATATTTGCCCTGTCTTTCATCTATTGATTGCATCGTTTATACCTATCTTGGCTCGACCTATTGTCATTGGTGTACCCATACTCCCAGCCCATCACACCTTGAAGCCCCCTTAGCGCACACGCACAAAGTCCCATGCCTTCACGCTGACCACTCCTTCAGCCACGCACCACACAAAAAACCATAAGCAGCTCTCTTGCATTAACACGTAACCCTCATGTCTTTAAGCCATTCACGTCAAACTACACCCGTCCTTCACGCCAAATACATGCAAACAGCCCCTAGACTTCACGGTAAATAAGCCCCTTCACAGCAGCTCAACTCTCACGTAAGACCCCTCATCAACTATCGGCCACCCTAGCATCATCCCTCACTGCCCTATTCCCTCTTCACACTAAACACACGCAGATCACAGCCCTAGCCCCTCTCGGCAGCAGCCTAAATCACCAGTCATAGCTCACGCCAAACTGCCCTCAACACCACACGGCCACAAGAACCCTTCCGCCACTTCACTGCCTCATAAAACCCTAAACTGAACCCTTCATGCTACATCCGCTTGCACTCACGCACACACTCACAACTCTAACATAAAGCCAATTATACCATTTATGCATGTATTATGAAATCCCATATAGTCATTCTTATCTTTGTATGCATAATAGTGAAAAACATGTTTAGCCCATTGGTTACATCATTTACCTTCGTCTTGGCTCAATGTATCGTATTACAATTCATGTATCTATGTCATGATAGCATTTGAGTAATATTCTTGTGGTGTATCGGATGGAAACCCAGACATAAATTCCATAGCCAATTCCGAATGGACGGTAGTGCGGTCTGTACTTGGGATATAATTCCACGTACCACTTGGAAAAGTGCTCACATGTATGCTTGTGTGGTTAGTGTGTGTGCCTGTGTCTTTCGTGAATATAATATGCCAATGAAGTTGTATGTTCGTTGCTACTTTGATGTACTTTCAAGCATGCAATCTTAGATGTGAAATATATGTAAATTTAGGTGTAAGTTTTATCTTGTACATGTGAATTTAGAAGCATGATACTCTTGGAAATAAGTGTTACTTAAGCTTGATTAAATTATTACAAAAATCCTTTCATTACAAGTGACATAAGTAAGGGACCATTCCGAACCCAACGGTTTGAGGTCTTCCCTTGCGAGGGGTGAGTGCAGCCTTAAATCTCATTTTCCCGGTTCACACCGGGTGGCGACTCCATTATTCACCGGTTTAGTCCCCCGTGGCTACTCCGTACTCCCAACTAACCACTTTATCTTTAAAATGATATTGCAAAGAAATCACAACCCTAGATAGTTTTTAATATTGAATTTTCTTAAACCTACTTTCGAACAATTTAATTTACTTGTTTTAAATTTAGAATCATCACCTTTTCAAATCAATCAAACAACCTGTTAGATACTAATAATCATTTGACCTCATAAAATTAATAGATTAGATATTAAGTCCTCGTGGGATCGATATTTTATACTACTTGAACGATACGTGCGCTTGCGTTATACGCGTGTGTAAGTACCGGTCAAGTTTTTGGCGCCGTTGCCGGGGACTTATTTATCTTTTACTATTAGTTTAGGGGTTAGATACCTTTACTTATATCTAATTTCTTTTTACTTATTGTCGTTGTTTTCTTGTGGTTCAGGTTTTCAGAAACTACATGAGACGAACCAGAAGCTTTGAACTCCGACCGCTTGACTCGGAAATTCGAAAGAACCATCAGACAGTTGAGAAGGGAAAGGCGAGAAGGCCAAGAAGCTTTAGTCAACATGGAACCTGAACCTTTGAACATTGCACCACCAATTCCCATTCGAGACAGAACCATTCCGGTGGTTGACAGACTCATTTCCTGTATTGTACTTCCTCCCTTACCAGCAAATGCAGGTGACATCAAAACATGCATCCAGATGATTCAGCAGTTAGTTCAATTCGGGGGGAATGCAACTGAAGATCCTAATGCCCACATCAGTAACTTCCTGGAAGTTTGCGGCACTTTTAACTACAACAGAGCATCAGAAGAAGCAATGAGACTGCGAGTTTTTCCATATTCCCTGAAGGACAGAGCTAAAGCTTGGATACATTCACTACCAGCAGGTTCCATCACAACTTGGAATACTTTAGCCACCAAATTTCTTGCAAAGTACTTTCCACCAGCCAGAATTGGAAAACTGAGGAATGACATCACATCGTTTGTGCAACAAGACTCAGAAACTCTTTACGAAGCTTGGGAAAGTTACAACGATTTGCTCTGGAAATGTCCTCACCATGAGATTCCAAAATGGCTTCAAGTCCAAACATTCTATAATGGATTTTCTGGAATAATGAGAACCACAATTGATGATGCTACTGGAAGAGCTTTAATGGCAAAAGGAGAAGATCAAGCCTGGGACCTAATCGAAGAAATGGCCAACAATAATTCCTTGTGGCAAACAGAAAGGAGTATGATCCAAAGAATTGCAGGAATTTATGAAAGTGGAGCCAATACAGCAGTCAACACCAAGCTGGATCAGATATGCAAATTCATGGAGACTCTTACCACTGGATCCACAAGTTCACCATATGGAGGAGCACCAGAACCAAACAACCTTGAAGAGACGGTAAATTATGTCAACAATTTCAACAGACAGGGGAACAATCCATATTCCAATAATTCAGGGCAAAAGAACAATCCACCACCAGGATTCCAACAACAGAACTATCCACCACCTGGATTCCAGCAACAGAACAAAGGCCAAGAACAGATAAATGAACCAGGAATAATAGAAGTGTTGAATCAGTTAAAAAAGTACGATGCTATGTTTCAGAGCCAATCAGCTTCCATCAAAGCACTGGAGAATCAAATCGGACAACTGGCCAATGCTCAGAGTTACAGACCGCCAGGTAATCTTCCCAGCAACACATAACCAAATCCAAGGAACCGAGGTAAGGAGCAATGTCAAACTATTACCTTAAAAAGCGGTACTGAGATCAATAAAGATGTTGGAATCAAAGCAACAATTGAGGAAGTTCCAAAAGATGCAGTTCCACAGATGGAGGAAAAAGAAGCAAAAGAAAAAGAAGCAAAAGAAAAAGAAGCAAAAGAAAAAGAACAGATCATTCCACCTCCACCTTTTCCTCAACGTCTTCAGAAAAACAAACTGGACAAGTAGTTTGCTCGATTCCTGGAGGTGTTCAAAACGCTTCACATCAACATTCCATTTGCAGAAGCCTTATAAGAAATGCCCAGCTATGTAAAATTCATGAAAGACATTCTTTCACGAAAACGAAGATTGAGAGACTACGAAACAGTAGCATTAACGGAAGAATGCAGCACCATCATTCAGAGGAAACTTCCCCCGAAGTGAAAGATCCTGGCAGTTTCACTGTCCCATGCACCATTGGAGAACATTACATCGGTAAGGCTTTATGTGATTTAGGAGCCAGTGTTAACTTGATGCCTTTCTCTATTTACAAAGAAACTGCAGATTGGAGAAGCAATGCCTACCTCAGTTTCATTGCAACTTGCTGACCGAACACTCGCATTTCCAAGAGGTGTTGTTGAAGATGTGCTGGTCAAAGTCGACAAACTAATTCTCCCAGCAGAATTTCATCATCATTGACATGGAAGAAGACAAAGAAATACCTATCATTCTTGGGAGACCATTCTTAGCTACAGGTAAAACTGTGATTGATGTGCAAAAAGGAGAACTGACCATGAAAGTGCAGGACCAAGAGTGACCTTTAATGTTTCAAAGCCATGAATCCCCGAGCGATGAAAATGAAAGAAGACTGTTTCAGAGTTGATGTTGTTGTATAGTATCGTTCAAAATACTGAGCCAAATCCCACAGATACACTTGAAGCTTGCATCACCAACATGACTGACAGCGAGCTAGATGCTGAAATCCTGGAATGTATCAACTACCTTGACAAACCATTCCGATTCAAAGCAACAAACCACCAGTTGAAAGCTTGGAACTGCCAAAGAAAGATCGAATCAAGCCTTCGATTGAAGAACCACCACAGTTAGAGCTGAAGTTACTTCCGAGCCATCTCAGGTATGCATTTCTTGGAAACTCTTCTGAATTACCTGTTATTATTTCTTCTTCACTAACATTGGAGCATGAAGAAAAGCTACTGAGAGTATTATTACGAAGCATAAGAAGCCATTGGCTGGACTATAGCGAGACATTTGAGGCATTACCATCATTTTGCATGCACAAGATCCTGATGAACGATGAGTACAAACCCACAGTGGAACATCAACGGAGACTCAATCCAATCATGAAGGAGTCGTGAAGAAAGAAATCATCAAATGGTTGGATGCTGGCATCATTTACCCTATCTCAGACAGTATTGGGTGATCCTAGCAGTGTGTGTCGAAGAAATGAGGAATTATTGTGGTTACCAATGAAAAGAACGAGCTGATTCCAACAAGAACGGTGACTGGATGGAGAGTATGCATGGACTACAGAAAGCTGAATAAAGCCACGAGAAAAGACCATTTTCCGCTACCATTCATTGACCAGATGTTAGACAGATTGGCGGGACATGAATTCTATTGCTTTCTTGACGGATATTCAGGGTACAATCAGATTGCCATCGCCCCAGAAGATCAGGAGAAAACCACATTTACATGTCCCTATGGTACTTTTGCTTTCCGCAGAATGCCATTTGGATTATGTAATGCCCCCGCCACCTTTCAGCGTTGCATGATGGCCATATTCTCAGACATGCTGGAGCAGAGTATGGAGGTATTCATGGATGACTTTTCTTTGTTTGGAGATTCTTTTGACCATTGGTTGCAAAATCTGAACATGTGTTACAAAGGTGCGAAGATACAACCTGGTACTCAACTGGGAGAAATGTCATTTCATGGTACAAGAAGGCTTGTTCTTGGACACCGGATCTCATAAAAGGGAATCGAGCTAGACAAAGCAAAGATTGAAACAATTGAAAAACTACCTCCACCAACATCTGTCAAGGGGATTCGAAGTTTTCTTGGACATGCAGTTTTTACAGGAGATTTATCAAAGACTTTTCCAAAATTGCAAAACCTCTTTGCAATCTTCTGGAAAAGGATGTGTCTTTCAACTTTACCAAAGAATGTCAGGAAGCTTTCGAGATCTTAAAACAGAAGCTGGTTTCCTGCCCCCATCATTGTAGCACCA
>SKCR01026970.1:0-19306 GCA_019454045.1 Zanthoxylum bungeanum | reverse complement strand
ACGATCACATGTTAGGCCTGGGGCTGGAAATGTGTCTGCCCCGTACGAAACATATATCGGACATCAAGCAACTAGTCTCTTAAAATCGGACAATCCTGACCTGGTCATATTGTCCCGACGGTTGCAACCTTTTATAGAGTATTAGTTTTGTGTCCTGCGTGATCATCACCTCCATATGTCTGAAGTGATACTTCCATCTCGACATCACATCCAGTACACTACGATTCTCGATAAACCCAGAAGAGGTGTACACATAACCGGTTAAGGTCCCCAACCACCAAAACCAAAGTTTACCGATTGTCGCAAGTACTAGCGATGTAAGTCTCAGGTTAAGACCATATACACCTACCCTGATGCGCGGCCCCATAGACACGCAGACATACTACCAATGGGATTCCGCGGGGTCTATCCAGAGCGAAGCTGTTTTCCGTACCATCGGTAAAACACAACCTCCTATCGCACTTGCATAGTATCCAATACTTAAATATATGAGAACTATGCCGTTGTGCCCTCACAACGTGCACAAGCGCAATACTAGTCTATTCCGCATTATCGATGTCCGATCTCGATAATACTCCGACTAGGGATATTTAATGATTAAACCTTTATGGATTGATACTGTCTCATATCATCTCAATCCGGTATTAATCATATGGACTTTCGCCATTTATATATCAAAGTAAATAATATTACAAAACGGCAAAAGGCAATTTCATTATCACATAGTTAATTTTGTACAATAATACAATATCATTTACAAACAGTGACGCTATGGGACATAATGTCTAACAGAAATCAGGGTAGGTGTGTATGGTCTTAACCTGAGACTTACATCGCTAATACTTACGATAATCGATAGACTTTGGTCTTGGTGGTACATGGCTTTAACCGGTTCAGCGTACACCACTTCTGGGTTTATCAGAGAGTCGTAGTGTATTGGGTGTGATGTCAAGACGAAGTATCACTCCAGTCATATTGGAGATGATGTCACGCAGGATACGGTACTAGTGCTCTTGAGTGTTGCGCAACCATCGAGATGTTATGACTAGGTCATGTATATCCGATTATAGAGACTAGTTACCAGACATCCGACATGTGCTTCGGACGGGGTAGACACTTATCCAGCCCCAGCCCTACCACGTGACTATCCGATATTGGGCCGATATGCACAATACTACGGTATACTACGCTTGATACAGATCTATATATTCCTGTAAGAATATTTCTGGAGAATTGGGTAGGCATGGCGCTTTGCTAGAAGCCAACCTTGTCTTGTAAATCGTTATAAACGTAGTACGAGGTACTTACGTGTTTGGATAATCCGACGACCGTATTTACTGCCAACATATCCGGAGATCTCATGGGTCGCTTCCTGAAGATTCACCGATGACGTATGACTCGCACTTTAATTAATCTGGGATTAATTGGAAGAGAGAGAAAATTAATCTGGGATTAATTGCGGAGATATTTTATCTGGGATAAAATGTTAATAAAAGAGGGAGAACGATTAATTTGGAATTAATCGATAAAATAATATTTTTGATATATTATTAGAAATTGGATTTCGACGTGAAATTAAAATTAGATTTTAATTCGGGCGAACGAATTAATTTAGAATTAATTCGTTAGCGACGTGAATAGTGAATTCGCTAGGCGTAATCATTTAATTACGACGCAACGGAAAATTCATTAATTTGGAATTAACGAACCCAAGCCCGAAAGTGATTGCTAGCGCATTCGCATTTCGAATTCGAGTGCGGCACGCAAGTCACATCAAGCGTCAAATCACTAGTCGCATCAATCGTCAAGTCACTTGTCACTTTATTAAAGTGACTTGATGTGAATAGTTGATTTGAGTTGATGAAAAGCTTTTAATGAAATATAACATTATTTATTTCTTGCTTTTTGACTTTTGTATTAAAGTAATATATGTTTTATTTATTATTTACTTGGTAAATATATAAAACAAAAGGAAAAAGCTTTTCTCTCTCTCTCTCTGGAAAGACATACGGTTTTTAGCTTTTGGAGCCAAAAACCATCTCCTCTTCTCACGGTCATGGTGACCGATTCTCTTCCATGTTTTTCTGGTTTTCTGCCGAGCAAAAGGAGAAGCAAGGAAGATGAAGAAGTGCTAGCACACCTTGGGTTATACATAGGTGATAGGGAAACGAATTTGTGAGCTTGGAAAGCTTGAAGCTTGGAGCTTCAATGTAGTCTTGCATGGCCGATTTTGGAGCATCAAAAACAGCCCCCCACCGGCAGTCCACTGCAGTTCAAGAAGGCCAAACCGAGCTTCATGGAGGAGGAAAATGGGTCTTGTTCTTCCTAGCATCAAACCCATCAATGTGAGTATGAATTCCGCCTTACTCCTTTGTGTATTCAACTCGTTTTTATGCATGTTTGTGATCCTTGGGACTTGATTGAAACTCAACATCTATGTCTTAAAAACTAACAAAGAATGTTCAACCTCTAATATATACAATGTTAACTCGAATAATCTCAATGAATCACTTTTATGGCACAGTTGCTTAGGTCATATCAATGAAACAAGATTAACTAAGCTGCATAAGGATGGGTATTTCAGACCCTTCAAATATAAACCTTATTGAACTTGTGAGTCTTGTTTACTTGGTAAAATGACCAAATTACCCTTCAAAGGTAAATGACAGCGTGCAGCAGAGACATTAGAACTCATACATTCTGATGTATACGGACCAATGTCAGTCACCGCTAGAGGTGGATTCTCCTACTTCATTACCTTTATCAATGATCATTCGCGATATGGGTATGTGTACCTTATGCGGTACAAATCTGAAGCCTTTGAAAAATTCAAAGACTTCAAGGCTGAAGTAGAAAACCAGCTTAATAAAAGTATTAAGTCACTAAGGTATGACCTAGGCGGTGAATACTTAAGCAACGAGTTTCAAGATTACTTGAGAGAAAATGGCATTGTTACCCAGTGGACTCCTCCGGGAACTCCACAGCATAATGGGGTCTCCGAAAGGAGAAATCGGACATTATTAGATATGGTCCGATCAATGATGCCAGGCACAGATCTACCTCTTTCATTTTGGGGTCTTGTTTTAGAAACTACAACACTACTACTAAACTAAGTTCCTTCCAAGACTGTTAGTCAAACAAAATATGAGTTATGGTCTGGGAAACGTCATAGTCTTAGTTATCTAAGAGTTTGGGGATGTGACGCATATGTCAAGCTCACACAAACTAACAAATTGGATGATATGGTAGTTAAATGTAAGTTTGTAGGATATGCCTTGAACTCAAGAGCATACGTGTTCTACGTCCCAAATGAACAAAGAACATTTGTCTCACGAAATGCTAAATTTCTAGAGAATTAATTCATTCTCAAGAAATATAGTGGGAGTAGACTTGACCTCGATGAGGTACAGGAAGAAAAAACTAACATAGAACTAAACCCCATGCCCCAACAATCTCCCACTTGGACTAGAACAAATGGGACATGTCATGTAATCCTAAACCCTTTAGGTGACCTTCAAACACTTTAGCCGATAAGGTCTTTGTAAACGGATCAGCCAGGCTGTCTGCGGATGGAATCTACGTGACAGTGACATCTCCTCTATGCACTATCTCCTTGATAAGGTGATATTTTCTCTCAATATGCTTACCCCTCTTATGGCTTCTTGGTTCTTTGGAGTTCGCCACTGCACCACTATTATCACAATAAAGTGTGAGCGATTTATCCATATCTGGAACAACCTCCAGATATGCCAAGAATTCACAAAGCCCGACTGCTTCTTTAGTTGATTCACAAGTTGCTACATATTCAGCCGCCATGGTGGAGTCAGCAATACAAGATTACTTTATGCTCCTCTCTACTATAGCCCCACCACATAGGGTGAACACTGATCCAGATGATGATTTTTTAGAATCGACATCCGTCTGAAAATCAGAGTCAGTATATCCTCTCAAAATCATATCCTGACTTATATATACTAGCATATAATTTCTCGTTCTCCGAAGATACTTGAGAATATGTTTCACCGCTACCCAATGATCTAATTCTGGGTTGGATTGAAACCTACTGACTACTAAAACAGATGCCCGGTCTCGTGCATAACATAACATACATAAGACTTCCAATTGCTGAACCATATGGTATATGTCTCATATCCTCAATTACTTGAGGTGTCTTAGTAGACTATTCCTTAGACAAATGAATTCCATGCCTGAAAGGTAAATTACCTTTCTTGGAATTCTGCATACCAAATCACATAAGAATCTTGTCGATATAGGTTGTTTGAGACATTGCTAACAGTCGTTTCTTGCGATCTCGAATGATTTGGATCCCAAGTACATAACTTGCCTCTCCCAATCTTTCATTTAGAATTGGTTAGCTAGCCAGATTTTCACGTCCGATAATATCTTTACATCATTCCCAATTAGTGAAATATCATCAACGTATAACACAAAGAAAACCGTCTCCCATCAATGATGAGTTTGTAGACGCAAGTAATTTTTAGGTGTAATCAGTAACTAAGTTGTCCAATAATAAATTGAGCTCCAATTACATTAATCTAGCTCAAAGTAGGCTTACACATGCTTCTAGCCACTCAAACCATCATCCAAATTAAAAAGCCCCAAATTTAGAGAAGAAAAATCTCTACAACAATTGAAGAAAACACAAGAAAAAAAGAAATAATTTCTAGGTTAAAGAATATTGAAGATTACCTTTAAATCCTCAAAATTCCTTCAAAAACTTGTTCTTGGTTTCATTCTTCTCACTCTCTCATTTGACATTTTGGAAGATATTTTTGGAGGCTAGGATTTGGCCACACTCTTTGCCAAAGGAAAGAAAACCTTCTTTTTTATTTGCCAAAAATGGCGTGTGAAAAAGGAGCAAAAATGGCAATATATGTATTTTTATCATATTAAAAATACTTGGTGATAAAACCAACCACTTGGCTTAATAAAAATATATATATATATTACTTTACTATATATTAAACAACAAATAGGCTTGTTACACTTATAAAGTAAAAGGTAAATTGTCTAATTCATTATTAGACTAATTATTCATTTACTTTTAAAGTGTCATACCATCATTAATTAATAAATGTGTATCTAATCTATTTATGTATCGAATACAAATACATATTAGAACGGCCAAAATTTCCCCGACATGTGTAAATACGTTTACTGTTTAAACGATTCAAATTAACTAATTTAATCTGATAAGATATTATGAATAATCAGTATTATTCATAAGGCGTTGCCTAATTGCTCAACGAGTACTCTTCATATTGTGAGACTCTCTAAGTTCATATTTATCCATCGCGAAATCTAATTCCGTATCCATAATTCACCCACTCGTAAATTATGACGACCACGAATAATCTCACTAAACTATATAAGTCGAGATCATCGCATACTATAATCCCTCTGTCACAGGCTATCCATATTATATCGGGGATATAGATGGAAACGTCAAATCTCTAAGGTATAATATAGTCGACTTATAAATTTACGATCTATAAATAACACTCGGAACTCGCTTCCGCAGTGTACCACAGTCATAGATTTAATTGATCGTAAGCATGTGCAGGAAACTTATATCTTGTATACATGATTGAAAGATTCTATCTTGATATACACTGGATATCATTAGCATCAGTCCATACCCGACGAACGGGAGGTCTGACCTAAATAGGTCGTTGACGCGACTGTCATCAAAGTGTGGATGATAACTCATATATCCACCGTTGTTTATGTGGTAAGGGTGCCCTTAAGTCTTACCTTTTAAGTTGCTTTCTCGGAAGTGCGTTAGGCCATCGCCGGAAGGATTGAAACTTGGTTCGCTGTTTGTTATTTCACAATTTGATGTTTGATGTTTGCTGTTGCTGTTTGCTGTTTACTGTATACTGTTTCACTATTTGTTGTTTGCTGTTTGCGATTTCACTGTTTGCTATTTGCTGTTTCACTGTTTTCTGCTTGCTATTTGCTGGTTGCTGTTTTTCTATTTTCTGGTTTTTGGTTATTTTTGTTTGCTGTTTCTACTGTTTCGGTTTTGCTGTTTTGGTTGTTTTTTACTGCCTTTTTTTTTATTGTTTTTGGCTGCTGTTTTGGTTATTTTTGGCTGTTGTTTTTGGGGCTGTTTTTAGTTATTTTTGGGCTATTTTTCGGTGATGGTATTGCTGTTATTTTTTTTGTTGCCATCCTAAGAAGAAGAAAGGAGAGCTTTCAAGGGTTTTTTTTTATTTGTATGTTGTTTCGGTGATGGTTTGTTCGGTGGTTTTGTCTCTCTTTGTTTTTTCGTTGTGGCCGATTAAAGAAGAAGAAAAGTGTCTACGGTTGCCGCCCAAAGAAGAAGAAGAGAAAGACATAGGGTTGCCGTCCAAAGTCTCCACACTTTGATGATTTGGTCCCTTTTTTTATAATGATTTGAAGGGATCTCCAAAGAGGGAAAAAAATCATGGAAATTAGGGTAATATATTCTCAAATTATTTTGGGAATACACTCTCATAAATTTGGTGATGGGGATATCTCAAATCTCATTAAATTGGTAAGGATGGGATTTCAAATCTTGTTAAATTGGAAAATATTGATGAGGGGATTTGAGCATGTGGATTGCATGGGGTTTTGGGCGTGTGGATGGATTGCATGGGTTCATGGGCCGATTGCATGGTGGGTCATGGGCATGTGGATGGATTGCATGGGTTGCATGGGCAGAGGCTATGGTTTGAAGCAGAAACTGACAGAGCGAATCTGAGGCTGGCTAGTGAGTCTGAATCTAATGAGGTGCTAATTTTGGAGGTTTTCCTTCCTTCCGGCATTCATTTTTCGCAACTTCCGTAACTTTTCTGGTAGTGCCTCCATACGAGGCTCATCATCGGGCTCATGCAAAATGCAATGCCTACAGTTTCTCAAGTCTAATGACCACTATGCTACTCGACTCGAAAAGATTCTTATTGACGGTGGTGTACCATCTAATAGGAAATCTTCGGTGAGTTGTTCAGTGTTTATCAAATAAACACCTACACGTCTATACGAGTCTCCAAAAACTCATGGTTCATTGGGATAAACCATCAGACCAAGTCTCGGTATACGACATGTACTAGTCTCACTGGATTTTATTAACCAACCCGTGTTAGTAAATCTTGACCAGGAAAATTATTTGAGAATATACAACTTATAGTGACACTTCTCAATGTAAATTACAAATTACGTTATAATTGCGCACTATGTTGTAAATCATTGGGCCTTTGTCTGATATATACATATCACTAAATCAGATTTATTTTCAATCTAATCATTATTAGATCGAATACGTATATAAAAACAAGAGGTGTAACCATGTATTAGTAATATTATGAAAAAATATATTATTCGTATTCATTAATTAGATATAAATACGATTCAGATTAATGTTTCGAGCATCAACCTTAATAAACTTGCCGACACTCTTGAAGAACAAAGGAGCTCAATCGACACTGAGACTTCCACAAGCGACGACACTGGCAGTTCGAGAGCCACTCATTTACCAACACCGATGTTCGAAGTCTCATCCTAAATGAGTTTCTAACTAAAAAAGTGTAAATATTAATGGCACGAGCTAACGAAGCAGCGGAAAGCAA
Organism: Zanthoxylum bungeanum; assembly: GCA_019454045.1. Lineage (NCBI taxonomy): Eukaryota > Viridiplantae > Streptophyta > Magnoliopsida > Sapindales > Rutaceae > Zanthoxylum > Zanthoxylum bungeanum. The sequence continues at coordinate 11,693 of SKCR01026970.1, read as the reverse complement.
CCCACTTTTTTTTGTCATTCAGTTCACAGAGTCATTCTCATATATGCTTTCAATGCTTGCTAGTAAATAGTGGTTTTCTCTTTGAGACCCTCTAGCCAGTACATACTACATACAACGTATTTGAGTGCCTTTAATAATATGATACATTTTGAAGAGTCGATTCAACAAGAGAAATCAGATCTTCTCCCTATGGTCACTTCGGTACTTTGAGAATAGTGAGCACAATTTGTTTTATGTTGTTAAGTTATTTCTAATTATGTTTCAGTTTTACTTATTCCTAAATAATTATTCAAGTTGAATTTTTGGCCATATAATATTACGTTGTTCCCGACAATATATGATTGAGTCTTCTATTCATTTATGCAATGCATTTTTCCAAATAAAAAACAAAAAAAAACCTTAATATACATATTGCATAAAAGTGGAATAACTTGGTAATAGTCAAGAATTATTAACTTGATTACTAGTGCTATATATGTAATTAAAGATGCTTTAAGGAACATTTGGGGGCTCATACCAACTGCAGACCTGGTGGCAAAGCAAGTGAATGCTTTAAACTATGGAATGAATTACTGAGCAGAAATGGAAATTGTAGCCAGATAAAGTAAAGAATCAATAGAACAAGATTTAAAAACACATACAGTTTGTAGCTTTAGAATAAAGAAAAATAAAACTGGAAAAGGTAACACATAATAATTATATTAATTAAAAAAAATTGATGGATTGAGATTACAACTATTTCAACCATCAAAATTATGACAGGAAAAAAAAAATCATAAAAAAGAAACAATGTGTAGGAAACGAATCCCTTTCGAAGGACTACAACACTGAATGAATAATCAAATGAAACTCTAGATATTCATAGAATTAATTAGGCTCCACCGGAACCATACTTCTTTCCCAAAACAATCTCCTGAAGCTTGTCATAGCCTGCGAGCACACCTGCGCCAGCAACAGCACGAAGAATGTTTGCACCGGCACCCTTGAAGAGAGATTTTGCACCCTCATTCTTCATGATTTGATTGAATGCATCAAGTGAGCTTTTGTACTTCACAGCTTCACCAGATGTCATCATCATTCTTCTACGAACGGTGTCAAGAGGATATGAGGCAAGGCCTGCACCATTGGTGATGACCCAACCAAGAGCAAAGCTAGCAAAGAAGCTATCCTGCAATCAAATTATATCAAACATATTATAACTCAATTACTCCAGTAAAATGACAATTATATTTGAAATTTTACTAACCTGCATCTCTCCGGTGAGGATCACTGGCTTTAAAGAATCATACATGCCAAAGTAGAGACCGCGATATACTATGATGCCAATGCATGATATGTTGAATCCACGGTAAAGCCCTGCTATACCATCTGATTTCAATCTTTTTGTAGACATCAATCAAGCCATTGAATTGCCTCTCCCCTCCATGCTTTGCAGCCTTGGCATCATTAGCAAGACGTGTTCGCGCATAATCCAAGGAGTAGACAAAGAACAAGAGAGATGCACCGGCAGCACCACCAGATGCCAAGTTACCAGCAAACCATTTCCAGTAAACCATCGCGATCTTTCTTGAAGTTGACAATCTCTTGAAGTAATCCTTGAATGCAAAGTTCAAGGCCTAAAGAAGTAACAACAAAAAAAAAAAAGATGAGCACACCAAATTTGAAGAAACAAACACAATTAAATCCAAAATTTGACAAACCTGAGTAGGGAAATAACGAATGACATTAGCTGTGTTGCCTCTCCACAATGAAACAAACCCTTCATCCTTAATTGTACGGCCAAAGCAGTCACCAATTCCCTGTAGGGCTCAGAGAGCCGGCCAGCCTTGATCATCTCATCCTGGTTTGGATCAAAAGCTTAACGCGTTCAATAGGTGCAGCAGCAGTTTTGGACACTGCTGCAGAAACTCCACCCATGAGAAAATCAATAGCAAAGCTGGCAAGGCCTTTCTCTGACGGTGCTTGTACAAACACAGGTGAAGCATTTGAGGAAACAAGCGACAGATCAAAGAGGTGCGGCCATGGTTGTGTTAACGGGTACTGAAATGCAGTGTTGGAGTAATTTCCATATGCAAAATGCTTCTGTGCAGAGCAGCAGGCTTTTGGAAACCGGCATAGCGATTTTGAACAATGTGTTGGTTATGAGTGGATTTGAGATAGAGCTGTCCTGTTACCTTTCGCATAACAGATGGTTGCTGGTGACTCTCAGCCATTATTACTCCTCAAATATTAACCTTAACATGCAGGGAATTTTTTATTTTTTTTTACAATTATCAGAAATTCATGTAGCAAAGTTGTATAAAGGAATTGAAATATATGAAATAAATTCAAATTGCGAGGAGGGGTATCATAGAAAATGAAAAAAGCATTCAAAACCATATATATAAAGCCATTGCACATTAAATGTTGACTGCAATTAAATTACTAGATTATAATTAAGGTTATGATTACAATATGAATTTAAATAAAATTACTCTATTAAAATCTTCATCCATACAAACCCATGATACATACATGTGACCCAAAAAAAAAAAAAAAAATTGCAATCAAATAAACAAACAGATATTAAAATAAATCTTGCATGCATAAATGAATCAAACTGACCTGGAAAAATATACAAACAGATCTAAGGAAACTGATGAGCCAAGAGAAATCTGAGAGAGAAGTTTGAAAGTGGGTTTATAATAAAAATAAAAATGTTGAACTAAACAACAATAAATCCGATATAAAAGCAAGACCAAAAACAGTTTATGTGAAACACATTTCACTAATAGACCGTGTGATTCGCCCAATGATATGAACTAAATATAGTAAGAAAAATGAAAATGAAAATAATTAAAAAAAAATACCCTTTTGGCCAAAAGCTCCTGATAATCTTAATGAAAGATCGTTTTTATTCTCTATATTTACACATTCATTTGAATTTGGATAATGGGAAGGAAAAAAAGTAATTAATTAATGCTAATATTTCCCAAACTTTATCTCAAAACTAAAAGAAATATTTGAATTGATGTGGTAATACTATGTACTGGATGTTCTGGACAAATTTGGGCTCAAGGGTAAAATCGACATTCATCTCTAGGCCAACCACAAACCCGAAACCCGCTAATAAACCCAGCTTGGGGATTGATATTGGACCGATAGACCTCACAAGCCCAAGCCCATTTTAACCAAGAGACCAGATGAAGATGACCCACAAACTCATCAATTACCAAATTAGAAAATGCCTAAACTCATAAACTCCTCCATTATATTGACAGTTACAGAGGTTCAAATGGGAAAAAGAAGTGAATGAGCCTACTTCGAAATGCTTATAAAAGGAAAATGTTTTGGTTTGGGAAAGGCATTCGAGATTATTCAGTTCTCTAGTATCTCGCCCTCGAAATACCAACACTCTGCCCTCACGGCAAACAAACGGAGATTGAAGTAACATCAAACCTTGTTCTTCCTACTTTCTTCTCATCCACATTACTGACTTGGGCGTCGGAGAGCCTACGGCTTCCACCACAACGGTGGGCATGATTTGATCAGTATCAGTTTGGGGGTGAGGCCCACATCAGTATCAGTTTAGGGCGAGGCCCACATCACTATTAGTCTGGGGGCGAGGCCCACATCAGTATCAGTCTGGGGGGAGGCCCACATCAGTACTAGTCTGGGGGCGAGGCCCAAATCAGTATCAGTCTAGGGCGAGGCCCATATCAGTATCAGTTTGGGGGCGAGGCCCACATCAGTATCAGTTTGGGGCGAGGCCCATATCAGTATCAGTTTGGGGGTGAGGCCCACATCGTATCAGTTTAGGGCGAGGCCCACATCAGTATCAGTCTGGGGGCGAGGCCCACATTAGTATCAGTCTGGTGGTGAGCCCACATCAGTACCAGTCTGGGGGCGAGGCCCACATCAGTACCAGTCTAGGGGTGAGGCCCATATCAGTATCTGTTTGGGGGTCCGGGCCCACATCAGCATCAGTTTGAGGATGAGTCCCCAGGCCGAGGCCACATCAGTATCAGTTTGAGGATGAGTCCAGAGGGTCGAGGCCCATATCCGTATCAGTTTAGGGGCGAGGCCCACATCCACATCAGTTTGGGGGCGAGGCCCATATCAGTATCAGTCTAAGGGCGAGGCCCACATCAGTGTCAGTTATGGTTGAGGCCCACATCGGTATCGGTTTGGGGGCGTGGCCCACTTCAACATCATGCATCCTACATACATGCATACATATCACATACATACAATTTTGGTTTGTATTCACAGGATTGTAGCGGCAAAGACCACCTCATCAAGTAACGGTTCAAAAATGAGCCACATTCTCGCACAACTCGGTTCGGAAATGGACAGCTACCACAAAAGAGGCCAAAAATGGCGCTCCAAAATGGAACACACACACAACAGATGCCGAAAAATGGCGCTCCAAAATGGAGCACACACAACAGATACCGAAAATGGCGCTCAAAAATGGGGGGCCCACACAACAGATGCCGAAAATGGCACTCCAAAATGGAGCACACACAACAGAGATGTCGAAAATGGCGCTCCAAAATGGACCACACACAACATATAATGAAAATGGCGCTCCAAAATGGGGCACACACAACAGATGTCGAAAATGGCGCTTCAAAATGGAGCACACACAACAGATGCCGAAAATGGCACTCCAAAATTGAGCACACACAACAGATGCCGAAAATGGCGCTCCAAAAATGGATAACAGTTAAAAAATGGACCACCAGATCAACTCATTTCGAAGCAGCAGGCAAGTCAGGTGGCAGTTGGTGAGCCAGGTAAGTAAAAATGCATTGCATAAAATTTGATAGGATTGTCATTGTCACACACTGCACAAGTCCCATCAAAGTCGGGGGGACTGTAGGCACTGCATTTTTGCATATAAGTCCCTATGATGAGTCTCATTGGAGGCACTACCTTTTAAATCGAGAAGTCGCAGGGAAATGGAACGTTGGAAGGGAATCGGTATTTTGTTAGATTTTATTCGCTTGTTTAGCTTCGGGCTCACTCGTTGGACCTTCATTTTAAAGCACATTTAGCCCAAAATCCCTGCGAACCCCTTGGCTTGACTAAACCCCCGCAAGCCCACACACCACTAAGCATACCACCAAACCCACCAACCAAAGCCCACACACGCCCAAGCATAGCACACACACGCCCAAGCCTAGCCCACACACGCCCAAGCCAATAAAACACATCCAAAATAATTAAAATGCATATTTAATACATGGGAAAATCAAAACAAATTAAATAAAATCTAAATAATTACCTACCAAATTAACATAAATCAAATATATGATATTCCTAATAAAAACAAATCGCATGCCTAATTAACATAAATCAAATAAAATCATACTAAGTTAGCACAAATCACCTACCTAAAACATAAAATATTAAATATTAGACTTTCCTTGTGAGACACTAATTGATTCCTTCCTTTTCACACAAGGAGAAGCCCTAGCCTTTGCCTATAAAAACAAAGCAATTCCAACCCTTGAAGTCTCTCCGATTCACGCATACACAAGAGAAAAAAAGCTCTAGCCATCACGCCTAACCCTAAGTAAGAAGCAACAAAGAATTCTCTTCTCCTCCCTCACTCTCAATTGCCGAGAACATCAAGCCAAAAACAGTCCCCATTACCGTAGAAACCACCGAATACACAGCCCTCAAACATCAAGCTTAATCACCAAAAATCAGTAGCCCAAATACCCCAAAAATAGTAGCCTAAATCACCTAAAACAGTGAACAAAAAAACTGCACTTTAAATCCCCAAAACAGTGAACAAAAAAACTGCACTTTAACCTTTAAAAAACACAAAAATAGTGGCCTTATACAGCAAAAATAGTGACTAAAAAACAGCAGCAAAACAACAGCAAAACAGAGTCAAAACAGTAACCCGAACAGCGAAACAGTGAGGAAAGACGCGAACCAGTGAACCAGAAAAATTTACGGAGCTTTAGCCCTTCCGATCACCGTGTAACGCGAGTCGAGAGTCGACGTAAAAGGTTAGACCTGAGGGCACCTTTTTTTCATTAGTTTTTTCATCTTTTAATTGTTTGATTGATTTTTCTTCACAGAGAGTCATTGGATAATGTGTGTTATGGCCCTTGATTGAATGGAAAAATGTGTCGCCTCTTGTGGTATATAGGATGGAAACCCAGACGTAAATTCCGTAGCCGAATCCGAATGGACGGTAGTGTGGTCTGTACTTGGGAACAATTCCACGTACCACTTGAGTAAACGGCGCATATTTTGCTTTATGTTATCTTGATTCTTATTATCCGCTATTTAATTTCTGTATGTTATTTTTTTTTTGTAATATGTGATGATAAATCGCATGGGCTTAGCAAGTTGGATTAAAGGTCCTCCATGTCGAGAGATTAAAGCTTAATGGCTACCTTGCCACGATGCTTTGCCGCGTCGGACGAAGTATGTTTGATTGAATATGGGATATGTTTAATCGAGCATACAAGGTCTTATATTATGTTGTCTTTATTTTATATGCACGGTAACATAATGCGCATGGGCTAACTAGGGTGGATTCAAGGTCCCCTATTCGGGGGAAAGCCTGAAGGCTACCTTTATCACAATGTTTTGCCGCGCCTTTTATTATGTCATTTACCCTTTGCATATCGTTGTTTTCTTTACGCATGCATTGCATTATTGTGCGCATGGGCTAACTAGGGTGGATTCAAGGTCCTCTATTCGAGGGAAAATGCCTAAAGGCTACCTTTACCACGATGTTTTTCCGCACTTTTTATTATGTCATTTATCATTTGCATATCGTTGCTTTATTTACGCATGCATTGCATTCTTGTGCACATGGGCTAACTAGGGTGGATTCAAGGTCCTCTATTTGAGACAAAATGCCTAAAGGCTACCTTTACCATGAAATTTTATCGCGCCGGACGAGGTACACCCGATTGAATGAGAATGAGTTAAATTGGGCACACAGGGTCCTACATTGTGGATTTGCTTATCTACGTATGTGTTGCGTCCTCTATCATGAATCAGGTCGTGTCCCGTTCGAACGCGTTCTCGAACTCTATACGAACGCGAACCTTCTGTTTCCCGTTCGAACGCGTTTACGAACGCTACTCGAATGCGCATGCATTTTGTTTCATCAGGTCTTGTCCCGTTCGAACGCGTTCTCGAACGCTATACGAATGCGAACCTTTTGTTTACCGTTCGAACGCGTTTACTAACGCTACCGAACGCGCACGTATTTTCTTTATTTTATCATGCATCAGGTCTGGTCCCATTCGAACGCGTTCTCAAATGCTACACGGACGTGAACCTTCTGTTTACCGTTCGAACGCGTTTACGATGCTACACAAACGCACATACACTGAACTGAGTCTTTTTTATCACATTTCATGCATGATCGCTTCTTGGGTGATTTCTCTTGTATTATGTAATTAACCATGCCATTCCATTATTGGCACTTTTACTGTTATCATCCATTTGTATTCCCGCATTCATCTATTTGATGTGTTCGTAAGATTGTGTTCAAGCATGATTAGGTCTTTAGGATGTTACTTGTTTCTCAAGCATGATTTAGCCATTAGTATGTTATTCCTCCATGCATGATCTTGTTATCTCCTTTCGCAATAGGTGTTTCTTTATGTTTATTTTTAGGTTGTTATTTATTTTTCGTGTTTGATGATTCAACATGTTCATGAGATTATTGTGTGATATCATATGTCTGCCGTTGTGATGATTCATTTTATACATGCGAACTTAGGAGTAGAATATTCTTTGAAATAGGTTGCGTAGATTCGATTAAATTATTGCACAAATCATTTCATTACAAGTGGCATAAGTAAGAGACCATTCTGAACCCAACGGTTTGAGGTCTTCCCTTGCGAGGGGTGAGTGCGGCCTTAAATTATTTTCCCGGTTCACACCGGGTGGCGACTCCATGTTATTTCTCCGGTTTAGTTCCACCGTGGGCTACTCCGTACTCTCGATCGGGCCGCGAGCCCGGGACAGCGTCGTCCAACATCTGTGTCCTACAGTGGACTAATGGTATTTAATTTAACAAACTAAAATAATGTTATTTTTATTTGTTTTGATAATAGGCATTTACATAAATTGAAAGGCAAAAATTGTTTTAGTTTTATATGTTTCCAGTGAGTAAAAACACTATATGTTTCCAGTGAGTAAACAACACTCACGCAAGCTTTAAAAACAAAAAAAAAATGGTTTTGTTAGCAAAATGAGTTTTCCAGCAAGTTATTCACGTGAGTTTGAGAAAGCAAAAATTGCAAAGTGAGTTGAGAGTTTTGACGGAAAATCAAAGAGAAAGCTTAAGGATTTTGGAAAATTTGTAAGTAATTCTCAATTTTCTTCAAGATAGAAATTGTTTCTATTTATCTTATCTTCAATTGTGTTGCTAAGATTAATTCTCTATACTATTATTTTGTAATTAAATTTGTTGGAAGCTTGTAGGATGTGATTAGCATGTATAATTAATTTATAGAGCTTATTAGTGTAATTAAGCTTAATAGATTAATTAGAAAATTAAAGATGTCATTCTAGAGTTAATTAGCCATTCATAATTAACCTAGAATATTCTTGATTAATTTCATGATGGTGAGATTTAATTGGTGTGGTAATTTGAAGATTAAAGTATTGAATTTTATCAATTTAATGTAAATTACCCAATTTGAGTAATTTGTGAAATTAGGGTTCTTAACCCACTCAAACTTTGGGGCTTTTCATATATATATATATATATATTATAATTTGATGTATATTTGATGTATGTCAAATTTGAGATTGATTGGATTTGATCTTGATGTGTTTTGAACAAATTGGGCCAAATTGTAATTAATAAAAGTTATGGGGTGTTTCGTAAATTCTGAAAAATTCTTGGAATTTTCTGAAATTCTGGAAAGTTTCTGGATTTGAGTTGCTAATTGTAAAAATTATTTTGGGATTGATTTGGAATCAATTAAATATGTATTTAAATATTTAAGAACCAAAATGATTAAATTACAAAACTTTGGGGTCTCATATCAATTAATGATAAATCTGATTTTTCAGATAAAAATTCAGTTTTTTATTAATTGAGTAATTAGAATAAATTAGTTTATTTTAATTGCTCAAGAAAAATATCTATCGGAAATTGTTTCGGAGAGAAACTACGCGGGAAAACCGGTGAAAACGGCGTTACCGGGTACAGCTGCCCAAACAGTGAATTGGGCATTGTCCGGGTAACTCCGCGAATTGTCCAAATGTTTTTGGGGCTGACCTGAGCAGTCCCCATGAGCATTGGTTGGTCGGTTCGGCCGAAAATGTTTTTTATGCTATTTTACGGAAAAAATATTTTCGCAAAGGTTTTCGTGATGTTTCTTATTATTTATGTCGTTATATGATATCGAATAATAAGTTTAGGTGAAATATGAATGAATTATTAATATTTGATATTAAATAATTTATTCATTAGTTTAAAATTTTAAACTACAATTTTGCCCGAAACGCGATTCTTCCGATGCGCTTCCCTGATTTGATCTCAACAAAACCTCCATCTGGTTCAGTCGACTGGGGACATCCCCCCAAAGACTCAAATCGAGTCAAATGAAGACATGGATTTCCCTCAGTCCATACGATAATGTCGTGTGAATTTAGCTCCTGAACCACCATCTGGTTCAATCGACCGGGGACATCCCCCAAGGACTCATATCGAGTCAAATAAAGACATGGACTTCTCTCACTCCATACGACAATGTTGTGTGAATTTAGCTCCTGAACCACCCTCTAGTTCAGTTGACCGGGGACATCGCCCAATTACTCATGTCGAGTCAAATAAGACATGGACTTCCCTCAGTCCATACGACAATGTCTTATCAATTAGGCTCATGAACCTCCATATTGTTCAGTCGACCAGGGACAACCCGACAAGGACTCATGTCGAGTCAATGAAGATATGGACTTCTCTCAGTCCATACGACAATGTCGTGTGAATTTAGCTCCTGAACCACCATCTAGTTCAGTCGACCGGGGACATCCCCTAAGGACTCATGTCGAGTCAAATGAGACATGGACTTCCCTCAGTCCATACGACAATGTCGTGTGAATTTGGCTCCTGAACCTCCATCTGGTTCAGTAGACCGGGGACATCCCCCCAATGACTCATGTCGAGTCAAATGAAGACATGGATTTCTTTTAGTCCATACGATAATGTCGTGTGAATTTAGCTTCTGAACCTCCATCTGGTTCAGTCGACCGGGGACATCCCCCAAAGGACTCATATCGAGTCAAATGAAGACAATGACTTACTTCAGTCCATTCGACAATGTCGTGTGAATTTAGCTCCTGAACCTCCATCTGGTTATGTCGACTGGGGATATCCCCCCAATGACTCATGTCGAGTCAAATGAAGACATGGACTTCCCTCAGTCCATACGAGAATTTCGTGTGAATTTAGCTCATGAACCTCGATCTGGTTCAGTCGACCGGGGACATCCCCTCAAGGACTCATGTCGAGTAAAATGAAGACATGGACTTCCCTCAGTCCATACAACAATGTCGTGTGAATTCAGCTCCTGAACCTCCATCTGGTTCTGTCGACCGGGGACATCCCTCGAGGACTTATGTCGAGTCAACTAAAGTCATGGACTTCCCTCAGTCCATACGACAATATTGTGTGAATTTAGCTCCTGAACCTCCATCTGGTTCAGTCGACCGGGGACATCCCCACAAGGCTCATGTCGAGTCAAATGAAAACATGGACTCCCTCAGTCCATACGACAATGTCGTGTGAATTTAGCTCATGAACCTCCATTTTTTTCAGTCGATTGGGGACATCCCCCAAGGACTCATGTCGAGTCAAATGAAGACATGGGACTTTCCTCAGTCCATACGACATATCGTGTGAATTTAGCTCCTGAACCTCCTGGTTCAGTCGACTGGGGACATCCCCCTAAGGACTCATGTCGAGTCAATTGAAGACATGGACTTCCCTCAGTCCATACGACAATGTCATTTGAATTCAGCTGTTGAACCTCCATCTAGTTCAGTCGATCGGGGACGTCCCCCGATGAACATGTCGAGTCAACTGAAGTCATTGACTTCCCTCAATCCGTACGACAAACATCGTGTGAATTAGCTCTGAGCTTTTATTAGGATCAGTAAACAGGTACCCCACACCCTGTTTTCATTCAACATACACAAAAATACTCTCCAAGTCAAAACTTCTAGACTTAGATAGTATGGGACAACTGTACGGGCCAAATTTGGCCCAATGGTAAAATCGACATTTCATCTCTAGGCCAACCACAAACCTGAAACCCGCTAATAAACCCGGTTTGGGGATCGATTTCTGACCGAGAGACCCACAACCCACAAGCCCATTTAACCAATAGACCAGATGAAGATGACCCAAAAACTCATCAGTTACCAAATTAGAAAACGCCTAAACTCATAAACTCCTACATTAAATTGATTGTTACAGAGGTTCCAACGAGAAAAAAGAAGTGAATGAGCCTACTTCGAAAGGCTTATAAAAGGAAAAGGTTTTGGCTTGGGAAAGACATTCGAGATTATTAAGTTATCTTGTATCTCACCCTCGAAAATACCAACCACCCTGCCCTCACTGCAAACAAACGGAGATTGAGGTCACATCAAAGCCTTGTTTTTCCTACTTTCTTCTCATCAACATTATTGACTTGGGCGTTCGGACAGCCTAC
>SKCR01026969.1:0-19267 GCA_019454045.1 Zanthoxylum bungeanum | reverse complement strand
CATCATCAAGTCATCATGATGTTGGCCAATAATTCAACCTAACGACACGTCATTATGACGTCAGCATGATAATTCAGTTTGCCGATGGCCGCGTGCCATGTGTTAACATCTCGTCAAAGCCATGTACACGTGTCAGAAATCAACGATGAGCCGAATTTTGCCTATAAATTGAGGTCGATTTCATTTGAAAAATTCATACTTTCTTCTGGGGATTTCCTTAAGAATACTAAAAATATAGTATCTGTTATTTATTTACAGCTTTCTTGTATTTAATTTTTATATTACGCAATAAATCTTTCTTTATTTTACTTTAAAGTATAAGTAGGTAATTTCTTTCTGGTGGGGTGAAAGATAAAGCTTTTATTATTATAATTTAGATTAATCTCCTTTAGTTATAATATATAAATTATCTTAAAACCTAACTTAATGGGATTCCACCTTTATGGTTTGTTGGACTTATTTAAATTAATTTTAACCTGACTTAATTGGATACTGTCTTTATGGTCGGTTGGAATTAATTAAAAATATGAATTAATCAAGATTCCGCCTATATGGTCGGTTGGTAATATAATGCAGATTTATATATTATAATAAGGGAAATTTCTGCATTAGAAGTAATAAAAGTGGATCCCCAAACCCTAATATTCTATTTTATTATTTTATTTTGCCTTTTTAATTTTCAAGTATGTTTTATGTTATTTTATGTTATTTATATCTTTAAAAATCCTAGATATGTGTTGTAACTAAATACCGTATCTAGGGTTGTGATGAATTCCAATATCACCAGTTTATAAGTTGGTTATTGGTTTATTTATTGAGTTTCAATCTTAATGTTTCTTATTAATTGGCCACTAATAAGATTTATTTGGTAAACTTAAAATGAACTTGGAAAAGGGATTTTAGGTTTCAGTCTTAGACTCAATAGCTCACGATCTCACCATAGGGTAAATTTCACTTAAGGTATATTTCTTTATAGAATAGGAATATACCTGTCGGATGGTGGTAGCCATAATTGGAACTTAAACTTAATGAATTCAGAGTTTCTTAATTAACATAGGAATATATTTGCATCTGACCATCAGAAGAGACTTTTGTATAATATCGTGTTTCAGGTTAATAAACCGATATATTACACAAACATGAGATAATCACTTCATCTTTAAAAGATATTGGAAGGATTCACAACCCTAGATAGCTTTATAATATTGATTTATCCTTAAATTTACGTTTGTATTGTTTTAATTACTTGTCTTCAATTTACATCACCAATCAAACAACAATCAAATCAATTAGATACTCGTAAAGATTTGGTTTCATAAATTAATAGCATAGGTATTAAGTCCTCATGGGATCGATACATTTTATACTACTTGAGTGATACGTGAGCTTACTTTACATGTATGTTTATCACCGATCAGTGGTGAAAACCCATAACTCGACCCAGGACTGTACAATAGACTATTTGACACTTTGACTACAATTTGAGGTGACCCACTGTCTTTATGATCTTCTCCAAAATTTTATTGATTCTTCAAGTCCGTCACTAACTTTCAAAACTAACAAACTATTATGGAGTGAGCTATAAAGCTCAGTAACGCCTTTTGTAAATATCAAGTAAACTATAAAAACATAAACAATAAATATATGCATGAAAATATACACAAAATTTTAAATCTCAGTTGGATAGAATAACTATATATGTATATTATACCCTCATAATTCACTTACTGTAATTTATACAACACTGCTGTAGACTTTTCTTATGGTTTCCATATTGCATTGTATCAATGAAATTCTGACATCCCTCATTGCACTGTATCAATGAAATTCTGACATCTCTCACACACTAATCCGAGCTTCTTCAACTGCATACTTACTATTTATTACATACTCTAGTTATACTTCAAATTCTAGTTACATCACATTTGTTAGACCAGATTTAACACATTACTTACCAAACCATCCAAGACCGTGGCTAAGTCCAACATAAACCCATGTTGGTTTAGTGAGCTTAAACAGTGCTTGGTTACTAAACATGGATTACGTGAGCTAAAAACGTAAACATAAATTAGCTGTAAGACTTATGCTGAAATACTGTGCTGAAACCTCTGACCTCTATGGCGAGACTACATACTAAAACCTAATTATATCAGTTGGAGTTCCTATACCCTGCATTCAAGATGTGATAACCACCCCACACATAATCCTTATTTTTAATCATAAGTCAACAATGTATCTCAACATACAAACAATATAAAGTACATAAACTATAGCGATCTATCATCTACTTCATCCAATAAGAACTAGATTTAACTGAACTTTACATAAACTTATTGATCATGTTATTAAACCTGAAAACTAACAATTTCTGAAAGCCATATGTTGTTCCTGTAAATTGAATTTGAAATTTTGTTTCTGAAAACTGAAATTTGGAAACTATTACATGCATCATTTGTATTCTCATACATCATGCATATATATCATCACAACAAACATATACCGAAACCAAAAAAGTCCAAATCCGGGAAGATACCTCCACCATATAGGGGAACTGTACAAGGTACATATCTAGGGTCCGTATCAGGATACGAGAATAAATATATCTGGCCTCGTGGGGCAAACTATATGTAAAACCAAAATCTATGTATCTGAAAATCATAAAGCTTTATTACAAACTCTGAAATCTGTATAAACTCTATAAATCAAGATATCTGATTATCAGCTAGAAATCAATTCTTTTTAAAACTAAGCAGTCATAAAGAATGATTCTAAAGAAAAAAAACTTCATGAAACTGGTGAAATCAATAACTCGGGTGTTTTGGAAAACTAAAAAAGGCTCTATGGAAACTTTTGAAGTCTGGCTATATAATTATGTTTAAACCATAAACCTTTGTAAACTTTTGTAAGTCATATTGAAAGACCTCAACTTTATAAACTGTCGTTATAAAATTAAATCTTCAGAAATCTCATCTAAAAAATTATTTTTCTACAAAATTAATCATGAAAAATCTCTTATCCATGACTTAACTTGACTGGAAAATTTTGGGAATCACTCAACCGTGTCTCTAGTGTTTAGGGGAGTTACATATTGTTATCTCCATAAACACCTAACTAGTATCATGGGGTGTTACGTATCACCGTCCCCCATGTCACTAAAACAATGATACAATGGCATTAAGTACACTCACACACACAACGAGTATCTACGACTATCCACCCTTCTACAATATTTACTTAAGGCAAACCAAGAGTAAGATACTTACATAGGGTCCTCAACTGTACATTTCTTCCTCCTAATTTGTAAATTAGAAAGTAGGCGGTTAGAACTATCAATTTGCAAAAAACTAACTTAGCGAGTAAACTTTCTAAAACCCATCGGAAAGTCCTAAACTATCCAGATTTATTTAATTTCAGTTCCTTTACTCTTATCATGCTATTCCGAACCCATTTGAGTCATTAGATATGAATCAGGGTCCTTTTTGGGAAATCCTTCAGAAAGCTCATGGTGTTGGACAGTTATGACCCATAGTGTCACTATTTGTACAGATCATGGTGTTGTTATACAAATTAACTCTGTGACAAAGGAGATTGCACTATTATCATTTGTGATTAGATCACCTAGATGTATATATGATAGGAGGTCCTTATGATTAGTTCCAAGATTGAGATGATATGAGACAGTATCAATCCATGAAGGTATAATCATTAAATATCCCTAGTCAGAGTATTATCGAGATTGGACATCGATAAATACGTAAAAGACTAGTATTACACTTGTGCGCGTTATGAGGGCATAACAACATGGTTCTCATATATTTGGGTATAGGATACTCATGCAAGTGTAATAGGAGGTTGTGTTTACCGATGGTACGGCAAACAGCTTTGCTCTGGATAGACCCCCTCAGAATTCCATTGGTAGTAAGACTATATGTCTATGGAAGTCCGAAATCAAGGTAGGTGTATTTGGTCTTAACTTGAGACTTGCACCGCTAATACTTGCGATAATTATTATGCTTTGGTTTTGGTCGTCCAGGGCTTTAACAGGTTCTGTGTACGCCTCTGCTGGGTATATTGAGAATCGTAGTGTGTTGGGTGTGATGTCAATACGGAAGTATCACTCCAATCATAGTGGAGATGATGTCACGTAGGATACGGTACTAGTACTCTTAAGTACTGCAGTCATCGGGATATTATGACTAGGTCATGTATATCCGATTATAGAGACTAGTTACCAAACACCCGACATGTGCTTCGTACTGAGCAGCCACAATTCCAGCCCCAGGCCTAGCACGTGGCATCCGATACTGGATCGACATACACGATACTACATATACTACGCATGATATAGATCACATATTCATGTAAGGATATTTCTGGAGAATTGGGTAGGCATGGCGCTTTGCTAGAAGCCAACCTTGTCTTGTAAATCGGTAAAACGTAGTACTTGGTACGTACGTGTTCGGATAGTCCGACGACCGAATTTACTGCCACCATATCCGGGGATCTCATGGGTCGTTTCCCGAAGATTCACCGATGACGTATGACTCGTACTTTATTAATCTGGGATTAATCACATATTATGTCAATAAATTGTTATTTTTCCAAAGATAATACTCATTATTAATTTTTTTAATGAGCAATTGGAATTAATCACATATTAAATTGACCAAAAGTGTATCATAAGCCTCATGGGCTAAAATACAATGGTAAGGCTATATGTCCCGATCCTAGTGTAAGGCTAGCAAGTTTGGACATTTTATGAAGGAGTTCATGTTTCAGGACATCAAATCAAGCTCGTTCATGATTAACTATATCTCTCATAGTACCTTGTATTAGAGATATTTTATATGTACGGTCTTATTCGGAAGTTTGCCGAGAGATTTAGAAACATGCTCGCTTTCCGCTAGTCGCTAGCTAGTTTTGCACTGTTGTGAATGAGCTTATGTTCCGGAGTGCCGGATCAAGCTTGATCGAGGTCATAAGTAACCCTCATGGGCATTTGTACTGGGGAGATTATTCCCGTGAGGTCTCGTACTAAAGTTTGTCGGGAGATTTAGAGATATGCTAGTCTGTCACTAGGCATTGCCCTAGTTTTGGCGCATTATGAAGGAGCTAATGTTCTGGGCATCAGATTGAGTTGGACCAAGGTCATGATTGAAGTTTATGGTCACATGTACTAGGAAAATTTCAGCTCCGGATTCTGATTTTGAGATTTTCTGGGAGATTCTTCCTTTGTGGGCACTTTTGGCCCTCACCATGCACTTTTCCACAAAAGTGGAGGTGTTGTAGAAAGTCATCGAGTCGAGCTCGTCTAAGGAAGAAATTTTAACCTAAAGTCACTTATATTATGGCTTAATGACTTGCTGAATGAGTTCTCATAAATTCCTTGTAATATAGATTTTAGGGGGGTGTGACCGCTCAAGCGCCAGGTTTGTATACTGCTGAGGCATGTGCAATGTCTTTAAAACCTCTTTAGGGGAGAAGCCTAGGAGAGCCTTGGGGTGGCCAAGGGAGCTTTGGTGATCTAGGGGCTTTAGTCATGAACCCTCTAGCCCTTAGATATTGTTAGGATAATGGTGTATTGTTATGATCGAGTTCATTGGAAAATGCCATATTTTTATATCCGATTATGTTGAGTAGTTACCGGGTCCCGAGGTAGTGCAGGAAAGCGTGTGTATACTTTGAGATAGCTTGTTAAATTCTGTAAATTACCAGAATACGAGTTTGTAGACTTCTAAAAATTTGAATTTGTATATAGAGGCTGTAGTATGGCTGACTTATAGGGTGTTTGTCCCTTGTAAGTGCTGCACGAGCCCCCTGTTAAACTGTGGAACGAATGTGAGCGGAAGTTAACTTATAAGGCTAGTGTGAAGTCTCGATTGTGAAACGGCTCGAGAAGAATCTGCGAGATTGTGTGATGGCACGCACAGGGAAGTATAAAGCACCTAGTGTTGTGGACTATTGATGGACAATATGCAAGCACACAATAAGTTCTATTTACATATGAGATTGGCTAGGGCATAGCCAAATTGTCCGGGTGAAATGCGAAGTGGACGTGAAACTTGTCTACAAGAGACAAGAAATTGCTCTATGCACCGTGAAGGTGTAAGAGATTTTTGGGATATGCGGGGAATATCACGAGGGTGTCGTAGTGATGTTGGCACGAGTATATGTCTTCATGAAAACCCGATTTGGGGTTGATTGAAGTTCTGAGTGGTTCAAAAGGGCATGAAACCCTTCTCCTATGAAAGTTGGATGCTAGAACTTGATGGGAAAGTCGAGATGAGTAAGCCCTCTCGTGTGAGGCAACTACAGGAATCGGATGTAGATTCGATGGTCCATATAAGTTGTTTGGATTCCCATAAATGGGAATGTCTCCAGCTTAAGGCTATGAGTAAAGAGTTGTTTGGATTCTTGTGAGTGGGAATGCCTTCAGCTTAATGCTACGAGTAATGAGTTGTTTGTATTTCCATGAGTGGGAATGCCCTTAACTTAAAGTTACAAGTAACGAGTTGTTTGGATTCCAGTGAGTGGCAATGCCCTCAGTTTAAGGCTACAAGTAACAAGTTGTGTGGACTCCAGTGAGTGGGAATGCCAAAAAATGTGCAATGGCTTGAGATAGGCCAAAGTAAAAATGGGAGAATGAACCTGAAATGAGTCAGGTATCTCCAAAGATCCTTATGAAATGTGATAACCATCGTGTTGGTTAGGTAAGGATTGTGTGGAAAATAAAGGCTGATATGTTAACGGTAATGTAATTAGCTGCTCGTAGAGATGGAGTGCCTTACGAGTTGGCGAGGTAACAAGTTGTATGTACAGGCAGAGTGCCTTATGTATTGGTAATACAATGTGCTGCATTTAAAGGCAGAGTGCCTTATGAAAAGTTCAAAACTTTAAACAATGGTTGCACGGGTATAGCAACTGTAAGAAATGTGAGTGTAATTTCGGAAGAGAACACATAGATGCATTGTGTTCTGGAGAATGCTAGTGGTATAACGCAACTACTAATAGTCGTAATAAGAGTATGTATACCAAATACACTGGTAATATGCCAAATATGTGATTTTGGTTCTGGATTGAGTTTAAGGACAATGATTGCTCCGAGAGAGTGATCTAAAATCTAAGTAGGTCTCATCAAATGACCTTAGGATAGTATGGAGAACACCCGTAGAATAGAATACCATGGTTTGGTGCCTAAGAGTAATGAGATGAAATGACCTGGAGTCATTGTAGGAATGAATCATAACGCGAGGTGGAAATAGTTTTGTATGTGAAAGTAAGTATCGAGATAATTGAGAAGCTCATGATAGAGCAAGTGACCCGGAATTGAGTGTGAGAATAAGGTAGTTGCTAGTGTACGATAGTAATTGTGATATTCTAGAGGGGAGTAATGAGAAATTAGCTCCACTATAGGCTAATTGGTTGTGTGTGTTCATCTTCATGAGACCCAATAGGCTATATTGAGCGCCTTGAGGGGAAAAAATAGGCAGGAGCCAGGGCAAGCGATCTAGTCACAAACCAAAATAAGTGAGACCCTTGTTGCTTTATCGAAATGAAACCCATTCACGTACGCATATATGATGTCTTTTATGGAAAATTTATGAAATCAAAATGGGAACTCGAGCATAAAAATTTGTATAAAGTAGTGACCGAAATCGGAAGCAGTCATGCATGAGAGCTTTTATGTAGCTGCAACTGAGACTGGACACGGAAACTACTACACAATCGAGTGTGTGGAGTTGCTCCACATAGAAAGATGGGGTGAATATTAGAAACTGCATGATCAGTAGTGGGGTTGATGATCTAAACATGTGCGGAAGTCATATGAGTCAAAACATATACAGAGATGTTATCAGAACAAAACAAACTTTTGTTGTCTTGGTCATCGTGGGCAGTACTTTTTTCCTCCTTCTCCCGGGTTTTGTCCTAATTGGATTTTACTGTCAATGTTTTATTGAGGTAGAGACACAATAGTGTTAACCAACTAGAAGATGGAGAGTTTAAATTGAAATGTAAGTTTGTGCCTAACTGCTAATATTGAGCCATTATATCAAAAATAAATACTCGTATGCAAGAGTGTATATGATGTTGATATATTTCGATATTATGTGCCCAACTCAGTATAAAATTATATAATGTCACTAACTCAAAAATTCAATTTCATTCATTGGTGTACGAATGTAATGACAGTATCTCCAGCTTGTGTCTTGTTTATATGAATCAAAAGAGATTTATGATCAGATACAGTTGAGCAATCATCGAGTTATGCCATCACCGAGGTTGACAATGAATGAATTAGGGGAGAACGTCATGGTCCTAGTGTAAGGCTAGCACGTTCTAACACTTTATAAAGGAACTCATGTTTCAGAACATCAGATCAAGCTCATTTATGGTCAAATATATCTCTCATAGGAACTTATGCTTGAGATATTTCATCTTTATAGTGCTTTTCGGACGTTTTCGAGAGATTTAGAAACCTGCTCACTTGTCGCAAACCGCTAGCTAATTTTGCAGCATTGTAAAGGAGCTTGTGTTCCAAAGTGCCGGATCAAGCTCGATCAAGGTCATAAGTAACTCTCATGGGCATATGTACTTGGGAGATTTTTCCTGTGAGGTCCCCTACTAAAGTTTTTTCAGGAGATTTAGAGATATGCTAGCCTGTCGATAGCCGTTGGCATAGTTTTGGTGTATTGTGAATGAGCGAATGCCCCGGGGCACTGGATTGAGTTGACCAAGGTCATGAGTGACAATTATGGTAACATGTACTAATTTCATCTCCAAAGTCTGACTTTGAGATTTTCTGGGAGATTCTTGTAGTGTGTCTATTTTTGGCCCCTACCATGTATTTTACTACAAAATTAGGGGTGTTGTAGAAAGCCATCAAGTTGAGCTCATTTAGGGAGGAAATTTTAACCTAGAGTCACTTATATTATTGCTTAGTGATTCGCTGAAAGAGTTCCCAGAAACTCTTTGTAATATAGATTTTAGGGGGGTGTGACAACTCAAAAGCCAAGTATATATACTAGTGAGATATGTACAATGTCTTTAAAACCTATTTTGGAGGGAAGCCTAGGTGAACCTTGGGGTGGCCAAGGGGGCTTCGGTGGTCTAGGGGCTTTAGCTGTGAACCCTCTCGTACTTAGATATTATTGGGATAATGGTATATTGTCCCGATCGAGTTTGTTAGAAAATGCCATATTTTTATATCCGGTTGTGCTGTGTAGTTACCGAGTCCCGAGGTAGTGCGGGCTCGTATGTGTATGCTTTGAGATAGCTTGTTAACTTCTATAACTTACCATAATACGGGTTTGTAGACTTCCAAAAATGTGCATTTGTGTATAGAGGCTGTAGTATGGCTGACTTATAGGGGGCTTGTCTCTTGTAAGTGCCGCATGAGATCTTTTTTCAGCTATAGAAAAAGCCAGCCTGTGACACTCTACATGGTAAAGATTGGAACTCAAACCAACCATCACAAAAGTTAAAACAACATCTAACATAATAGAACCTACTCTATACGTAGTGAATTTCTCATAATTGAACAAAATAATGGCTTCAAATACTAAAATCTAATGATCTTTCAGGTGTGATCTATTCCAAGCCATTCTTGATGCATTGTAAATTTTTTTGGGTAATCGGGGTGTGCATGCCAGTTTACATATACCTAAACTAATCATCGGAAAATTGTATCCCACACCCTTAGAATTTTCCTAATACATATCAGGATAAATTCTTTACTTTTTTATACAAAGGGGCATAATTTCAAAAAATACACCTCGTGGAATTCCAATCTTGAAAACATCATAAATTATAATAAGAAACACAATAATATAAAAACCAACAGTAAAAAAGACATGATAAAGCCATCTATGTAAAAAGGTTCCTAAGAGAGTGCACATGACCACCGTTGTCACATGACCATCAGAACCTCCAGGCACTACCACTGGAGCCTACACAATCATCTACAATAATGAGAGTATTCTTCCAAGCACAAGACTGATACTATCGAGATATCATAAGAGAAAATCTTGAGTAGAAAAAAATGAGGTCAGTGTGGGTGAGAAACTCCCTTTGTAATTGGATTTTTTTTCCAATTTTGCGATGTTGTGTAATGAACGGCGAATGACAGGCTAGGAAGGCGGTAAAAGAGGGTGACATAGTGAAAAATTCAAAATTTATCTAAGATTCTGACTATATACAGAATTAACAACAACTCTAATCTAAGACACGTCAAAGTTAGAACGACTATGGTTCGATTTAATAATCACCCTTAATTCTATGCAAATATGAATCAAAGTAAATATATCAAAGTTGTAAACAAAATCAATGAAAGAATTTTATTAACGGAGTGAAAAACTAGAAATAGTAAAAACCACTCCGATTATAGGCTACCACCCGAATTCACTATATATTGAGAAAACTTACAGCAATGGTATATGACCTATGGTGACAACTTCACCGACTCAAATAACTCTAGACAATAATAATTTAAAGAACTCCCCGAGCCCCCACCAAGCAGCTGTTGGACAGTTATGACCCATAGCGTCACTATTTGTAAAAGACATTGTGGTTTTTGTACAAATTAACTATGTAGCAATGGAAATTGCCTTTTATTATTTTTTAATTTATTTACTTGGATATATAAATGGTAAAAGTCCTTATGATTAGTTCCGGATTGATAAGATATGAGATAATATCAATCAATAACGGTTTAATCATTAAAACATCCCTAGTCATAGTATTATCGAGACTGGACATCGATAATGCGGAATAGACTAGTATTGCACTTGTGCGTGTTATGGAAGCATAACAACATAGTTCTCATATATTTAAGTATTGGATACTTATGCAAGTGTGATAAGAGGTTGTGTTTATCGATGGTACGGAAACAACTTCACTCTGGATAGACCCCGCAGAATCCCATTGGTAGTATGACTATGTGTCTATGGGAATCCACATCAGGGTAGGTGTATTTGGTCTTAACTTGAGACTTACATCGCTAGTACTTGCGACAATAAATACGCTTTGGTTTTGGTCGTCCAGGACTTAACAGGTTCTGTGTACGCCTCTTCTGGGTTTATTGAGAATCGTAGTGTATTAGATGTGATGTAAAGACAGAAGTATCACTTCAGTCATATGGAGATGATGATCACGCAGGGATACAGAACTGGTTCTCTATTATGTTACAACCATCGGGATAATATGATTAAGTCATGATTATCCGATTAAAGAGACTAGTTGCTTGATATCTGATATATGCTTCGTACGGGGCAGACACTATTCCAGCCCCAGGCCTTGCATGTGACATCCGATACTGGATCGCTATACGCAATACTACATATACTACGCCTGACAAATATTGTATATTCCATTAAGAATATTTCTGGAGAATTGGGAAGGCACAGTACTTTGCTAAAAGCCAACCATGTCTCGTAAATCGGTAAAAATATAGTACGAGGTACATACGTGTTCGGATAGTCCGACGACCAGATTTACTGCCAATATATCCAGAGATCTCTTGGTTCGCTTCCCGAAGATTCACCGATGGCGTATGATTCGAACATAATTAATCTGGGATTAATAGCGGATAGATTTTATCTGGGATAAAATACTATTTGAAGAGAGAAAATGATTAATTTGGAATTAATCGACAAATAAATATATTCGATATATTAAATAAAATTAGATTTCGAGGCGGAATTAAAATTAGATTTCAATTCGGGCAAAACGAGTTAATTTAGAATTAATTCGTTAGCGATGTGAATAGTAATTTTACTTGGCATAATTATTTTATTAAATTTGATTTAATTACGTCGCAATGGAAAATTCGTTAATTCAGAATTAACGAACCCGAGTCCGGGATGTGTTTGCGAGGCCACTCCGATTTTGAATCAAGTGCGACCATAAGTCACATCGCTCATCACATCATATGTCACTCAAGTGATGGATGTCAAGTCACCTTTTGGTGATTGACATACCGTCACTATTCATGATGGAAGTGGTTGTGAGCCTTTAATGTATTTGACTCCAAAATTTGGTTTGACTTTTTGAAAGCATATACCAAAATTTGGTAAAGCATTTTTCATTATTGCTTTAGAAAACAAATACCAAAAACAAAGAAATCTCTCTCTCTCCCAATTAGGCCAAAACCGTGAGCCTTAAGAACAAGAAGTAAAAATTGTTTTTCTTCTTCACTTGCTAGCACACTTCAAGAATCAATACAAAGTGATAGGGAAACCATCTCAAGAGCTTGGAATCCTTATAAAGCTTGGAGCTTATTCATCTTCTTCAAAGAACCTCCTTGGCCGAAACTTCAAAGGATCAACAAGGGAGGAAATTTTGTCTTCATCACATCTCAAAATCCGTTCATTGTAAGTATGATTCCGCCATCCTTCTTTGAGTATTCATTCTTTTCATTGTTCAAATTTGATCTTGAGACAATATTAGAAACCAACAACAGCTTTCTCCATAAACTCTGAAGTCTCTGAGTAGATCAGCCCCGCAAACTCACGACATGGAACTCCGACTACCAATCTTTCTCTTAGAGTACTCTGAAGGCTTAGGAAATTGGAAGGTTATGTTTCTGTATTGATGATAAATCAAAATTTAATCTCATCAAAACAAAGAAGACAATGCAATCAAGAAAGTCTCCAAGATGAAAATCAACACTACAATAAAATATGGAATTACCGCCCCAAAATTACAGTCCAATTATTTTGGTCACTATTTTTTGGTATTTACCGACCAAATACCGACCAAAAAGGATAAAAATAATTTCTGACCAATTACGGACCTATTACTGATGAATATTCAATCGATAGTTGGTCAGTAGTACAACACGAAATATTCATTTGGCCCCAATTTATGCCTCTAATAATTACCGATCAAAATTTTGATCGATAATTAGTAATAAATAGCGATTGAATATTCATTTGGTCGCTAAAAATAATATTAATTAAAAAATAGTCTTGTTACCGACTGAATAATTGTCGGTCAGTAAAATTAAACAAAAAACTAAAATTTAAATAACCAAGACTTGAAATTAAATAATTAAAATTTAAATAACCAAAACTTGAATTCATTTTTTCATTTAATGAAATCCCTTGAAATAAGGGGAGATCATAACTGTGTGAGGATAAATGAGAGAGCTCATAATGTTGATGTATGATAATAGATAAAGATAAAGTTACATAAACTCATATAACGATATTAAAAGAGTGATCGAGTCACATATATCATTGCTAGCTAAAATGTGGGATTTCATTAAATTTGGGACATGTATTTGAAGTCCAAAATGGATAATGGCTACTCGGTTAGTTATCAAGATTGTACTATTACCGATCGAAAATTATCAGGCTGACTATTTTAGTCAGTAAGTTTTGGTGTATACTGAATGAATACCAACCAAAAATGATAAAATTGATTTTTGATCAATTACCGATTGAAATACTACCGATAATATTCAGTCGATAGTGAGTCGGTAATACGACGTGAAAGATTAATTTGGTGCCATTTTATACCGCTAATAATTACCTACCAAAATTTATGTCGGTAATTAGTAATAAATAGCGATCAAATATTCATTCTATCACTAAAAGAATTTTAATTACAAAAAAATAAAAATATAAAAAGTCATTTTACCGACCGAATAGTGATCAGTAAGTAAACAAAAATTAAAAAATTAAAAATAAAAAAATTAATCATTTTACAGACCGAATAACGGTCGGTAGGTAAAATTAAAAAAATAAATGAAATAAAATAATATATATAATATTTGTTTATTATTATTATTAAAATTATTATTATTTTACCTTTTTATAAATATATAATCACTCACACACACAAACACGTGTATCTATATTCTTTATATATTATAACAACATGTCATAGCCTAATGGAAACTATGCTACACATTCAATCTTAAGATCAAAGGTCTAGACATATCAATTACATCAATTTGTAGAATTACATATGAATTTTATGGGTTTAGTCTGGGCCCGCTCTTGGGTGGTACTAAAGCCTTGGTGTGGGGCCCACCCATAGCTGGTCTTGTGGGGCCCATGTGTAGGCATTGCATTTTTGCATATCGGCCCAATGATGAGTCTCGTATGGAGGCAACTACTTCTTTAGTCATGAAAGGCGCGGGAAACAGACGTTGGAAGGGTAAAATTGGAAATTAGAATTTTTGTTGGATTTTATCTGAGTTGTTTAGCTTCGACTGCTTGTTGGATTTCCGTTTTAAAGCTTTCCTAAGGCCCAAAACCCACACCAAACCCAAACCAAACCCAAAATACCCAAGTCAACCCAAGTCAAACCAAGCCCATGCCCAAGGAGGGTGATTCACGCCCAAGGTGCCTTTATTTAGGTATATGCACATTTATCACATGCTAAAATCTTGTAAAATCCTTACCTAAATAAAAGAAATCAAATCAAATCCCTACCAAATCAAATCCAATCACAAATCCAAATAAGGAGATCTATTCCTTATAAGAAGATGTCACCATCAATGGAATCCTACTCCTAGTCGTATAAGGAAAGTTTCCTCTCATTTGCCTATAAAAAGAGGCCTTCACCCCCCATTGAGAACCCTAGCTCAGATACCTCTCTCACACGCCCAAGCCCTCTTATTCACGCCCAAGCACCTCCTCCAAGCCTCCATTGCCGCATACAGAAAACCTACAGAAACCCTGCATTGCCGCCTCTTCCCTTCTCCCTTACACCCTTCACGCCCAAGCCTTAAACAAAGCCCCCTTTGCCGCACCTTCAATCACCATTCACAGCCCTAAACAAGCCCTAAAAAAGCCCCTAACATACCCTCTTACTGCCGCAAAAACCACCCAAACACAGCCCCCAATCACACATCCAAAACAGTCCTGAAACCCACTGCACTGCCTCGCAAAACTGCCGCACTTCACCCCGCTGTTCTGCCCAGTTTTTGTGCGGTTTTAACCCATCAAAACAGTCCCTGAAACTCCCTGAAACTGCAGTAAAAAAACTGCATAAATACCCCAAAGAACCCCTCAAAACCGCAGCCCTTTTAGCCCTCCAAATCACCCGAAACAGTCCGCTAAATCACCAAAACAGTGACCTGAAACGCAGTAGCAAAACAGCAGTGAAACGGACTTATAACAGCAGTCCGAGCATCAAAACAACGAGGAAAAACAGTGAGCAAACAAATCGGAAAAGTGTCGGATCATTCGCCCTTCCAACGGACGTGTAACGCCATTTCTTGAGACGACAAAAGAGGTTAGACCTGAGGGCCCCCTTTTTACTTATCTTCTTTCGTTTTATTTATTTTTTTTTGATAAATAATTGCATGAGAGTCGTTTGAGGCATGATTTGATTGTTGGATGAGCGGGATATGTGTTCTCTTTTGTGGTATATCGGATGGAAACCCGGACGTAAATTCCATAGCCGATTCCGAATGGACGGTAGTATGGTCTACACTCAGGATACAATGCCACGTACCATTTAAGATACATGTATCTCGTCTCATCCAAATTTGTATTTGAGCATGTTATAGTCCTTAGGTTATTCGTTTATTATTTTAAGCATTTAATTTAGTCTCGTTATTTAATTTTAAAGTATGATTATGATCTTTTTTATGCATGATGATTAGTTTAGTTTATATTTATGTTTAAATAATTATTTGTTTTACTTTGGTTTGATGGTTTAATATGTTCGATGTGTGATATCGTGTTTTTTCATGTTTAGATATATTTTTAAGCATGCGAACTTAGATTAGGAATTAGTTAGACGGAAGCATCTAAGATCTAGGTGACATTTGAACAGGATCATTGATTAGACGCGGTTGATTTATTGCACGAGTTATATCATCACAATGACATAAGTAAGGGACCATTCCGAACCCAACGGTTTGAGGTCTTCCCTTGCGAGGGGTGAGTGCGGCCTTAAACCTTTGTCCCGGTTCACACCGGGTGGCGACTCCATTATTCTCCGGTTTAGTTCCCCGCGGACTATTCCGTACTCTCAACTAGGCCCTGAGTCTAGAACAGCATGCGTCGCCCAAGTTCTGTGTCCTACAGTCTGGCAACTCCACTAGGGATAGAGAATCGGCCTCGAAATCATGTCTTGTGTTGTGTATAATTTTTACATTAGTTGACCGTGTCTGTAGTGGGTTGAGGAGGTTAATCAAAGGCTTAGTTAAAGCTAGGTGATGGTTGGGTGTCTTCCTTCATTCACTACCTTTCGAGGACAAGCTGTGAAGGCACCTAGATGATCATTACCCGTAGCTTGTTGTGATGGACTAGTTTGGAGGACTCATTGTTTATTCCTGTCACCAAGCGATAAGAGCCTAAGAGGCTAGGGTACTTAAGAGAGCCTCGCTCCACCCTCCCTCTGGGGAATCTACAATGGGAAGTCCATTCGACAGTCAGTCACACACCATAACTCGTTGGCACGTACCGTAAGGTATAAAAAAGGTGCGCTCACTTGGTCGTCCGAACCCTTGAGTGGGGAGTCCTAGTTGTGGGTAAACCTTCATCAGCGAGAGCCTTTGTCCGCGCCCCGTGAACCCACTCATGAACCTTAGCCATAAAGAACCTGTAGTTAGTCATCTTATAATTATGTGTGATGGGCCGCCGTCATTTGGATCCAGTTGGACCTTCTGTCAAAGGGTATGAACCTGTTGGGCCATTTAAACTGGGACAAGTTTGTGTCTTTTGACAGTTGGACCAAAAGTTTCTAGAATGCGGTGGTGGGCCATTTTGTGAATAGAGCCTCTTATCATTTGAAGCCATTTAGCCATATCACCGCAAAGTGTAAACATGTTGGGCCTTTTTCAACTGGGACAAGTTTGCACCGCGCGATAGTATAATTGAATATATTAAAATGATAATGGGCCACGTAGTTTAAATTTCTTTTTATAATTTTATATATTACATGAATCGCACACATATGCACTGACACGTGGCCTTAAAAGAGGCAACATAGATTCCCGTTGGGTTAGAGAAGAGGGGAGATTAGTCAAGAGACCTTCAGCGAATATGAGCGAAACCGTCAACGAGGGGTCTAGAATGGATCAGATGGAAGCTAACTTCACCAAGATGACCGAACAACTACAAGCTCTGACTTCTGCCATGTCTGGTATGGCTGTGCCCCGCGCTACGGGAGGATCTGAGAATGAGAGGCGGGAGAGCCCTAAAAATGGATTGAATGATGATGCTCCGGTATTTGATGATGATTTGGCTAACTATGCCGCTGGTAGGATAGCTGGGACTCAGGCTGAAATGCAAAAGCTCTGTGATCAGATGGAGTCTGTCACCCATAAGTTGAAGGGGAAACATGAGGATATACTGGATTATGACTCAATGACTTTTTAGGAACAGTTGCCCGCGCAGTTCAAAATGCCTGACATCGCGAAGTTTAACGGGAACGGAGACCCGAGAGTCCACTTGAGGCAATATGTCTCGGTGATGAGTTCAGTTGGCCTATCTCAGCGCCAAGTCCAGAAGATGTTCGGGATGTCACTAGAGGGGGCACATGTGGTTTGGTATCATAGCCTTGAGAAGAAGGTTAAAGAAGATTGGAGGGAGTTGGCCGATGCCTTCTTGAAGCAGTATGTGAAGGACTTAGAGATCGACCTGTCGCTCCGCGACTTGGAGAATACTAAGCAGAAGCCCGAGGAGAGCTTTAAGGAGTATGTTGATCGCTGGAGAAGCCAGCTCTTAAAGATGCAGACCAGGCCTTCCGAGAAAGATCAGATCAAGATGATCATTAAAGGGACTAAACCCTCGATCTATAGTAAACTGAAGAGAATGACTTCGATGATTGCAGATTTCCGCCAGCTGAGAGAAACTGTAATGGATATTGAAGAGGAGGAGGCTGAGAACAGAAAGTTCTATAGTTTGAACATGAGGACTGTCGGAGGATCCTCATGAGCTAGGCCTGTTACTGCGGAGATTGCAGCCATAAAGAATAGACGCTTTTCTAACTTGGGTAGACCTTTGTCCAAGGTACTAGAGAAGCTACTGAGGCAAGGGCTGTTAAAACCCCTCGAACCAAAACCACTCCCAAATCCTCCCCCATCAAACCTAAACATGAGCCGCTTCTGCCATTTCCACCAACAGCATGGTCATTACACCGATAATTATGCCCGGCTTCGCCACCAAGTCCAAGACCTAATAGACTCCCACAAAATCCCCGACCCTGAAAAAGAACAACCAAACACTCACCGCAATCATCTACCCAATTATCACTCTGTTCCCCCACCTACCTACATGATCAACTCTGGCCTACCAGAGGACCTTGTCCTCCAAACCTTCGACCAAACAGCCTTTTGCCTCGGTATTTGGGACAGTAATAGTGAAGATGAGGCGGAACAGAAGAAGGATTTCTGGGAAGACTTCTCAAGTGGGGGTGAGGAAGAAGAAGTGAAAGGCATGACCCGAAGTGGGCGTTTTTACAATGATGCTACTGAGAAAGAGAAGGGAAAGGAAGTCCTGGAGGAAGGTCGTGAGGTAGCCGAGAATACTGAGAAAGCTGTTGACGGTGGATTTTGGACTCAGGGCAATATGAGAATATTACTCCCGAGGTGATCCTCCTTCAATAGTGAATTTGTTTGGTTTATGGGGGAACCAAAATCAAACTTAGCAGAAGATGGATAAATACGCCAATCGACAAGAGGATTTAACGTGGTTCGGTGGATTTGGATCCGACCTACGTCCACGGATAAACTGAACTGCTTTTTTTATTACTGAGATATACTTCTCTGATATCTCTTGTGTTTCCAAGTTTCACAATAATGATTCTGATGCCTATTACACATACCATTCCCTTCTATTTATAATAGTGAAGAAATCAGATTCCTATTTGTACAAGGTTTCCTAGTCTGAGATGTTTTACTGGGATTCCTAGTAGAATTGATTTCCTTTTCTCATAAGGACTCTGAGTCGAATCTACTTCTGATTCTCCTATTCCGTTTTAGGACATGGATCTGCCACTCATTTTCCATAAGAACGGGATATTCGGTCTCCTTCTAATCAGGAATAGGGCACCTCGTTTTCCAGAGTGGGTCCCGCTATATGGTCGGCTGTGATGTGGTCGGTTCACAATGTGGTCGTCCACGAGTGATATTTTGTACTGAGAACGCTTCTGCTGTCCTGTAAATTGTCCGGTCATCTGAACCAAAGTGGTCGGTGTCGGCACTTATTTTTTTTGAACAAAAATGGATTTTCCTTTTTACCCCTACCGTATTGCTTAAATACCGTAGTGCCTGAAAACACCATCAACATCTATCCCCTAGTTCTCG
>SKCR01026968.1:0-19301 GCA_019454045.1 Zanthoxylum bungeanum | reverse complement strand
TGACACATTTCATAAATGAAATATATAGTTATCTCCAAGCCATCTTCAAAATGGATTTACCATGGCAACACAGTAAAAGGTTGAACCGTTATTAACACAATGTTGATAACGATACCTTTCCGTCAAAAGCCCAGCTTGTACGTTGGTATGTTGCCTTCCATGTATGTCTTCCTTGAAGACGTTTAATGTACCAATAGGCACAATGCCTTGTGGTACCAACCCAGTATCCAAAATAGTTGTTTACATGAAATCCATTTTGGATTCATGGCACTTTTGCCATAACGGGGAGTCGATACCTCGTATCACTTCCTCAACCGTAGTCGGATGGTACACCTTCATAAGATTGACATCTTTATGGGGTAGATCAGAAACCCATACCCAATGTTGTTTTCTGACTCTATCCGATCTACTAGTTTCTTGTGTATTTGAAGATTAATGGTATAGATTCATCATAATGAACATTTGTGTTCCATTAAGGACTTCGTGCCTTGAACAGTGTTACTCCGAATTTTCATCGAGTATCACTATCCTCCTCACTGACCACTGCATATCGGTATTCCTCTCAGGAAAACCGCATGGTGAGCAACAATTACATTTTTCTCATGTGAGATTTACAAGTACTATACTTAAGGTTTCCTTTAGGATAACCTGTGTCGGCACTTATCCAATTTGGGTCTTTTAGTTTGGTATAACCAAACGTTATGTCTGGCACACACCCCAAATTATCAGGAATGAGAAACCCCGTTTCTTTCCTGTTCATATCCTATATGATATCTGTCAAACAGATTTTCGTGGAACCTTATTTTTCAAATAAGTTTTGCACTGTTAATACATATCCTATTGAAGAAATAGTAGCTCAGAGCGACTCGTTATAAACTTTATCATGTCCATCAAAATTTTTTTTTTGGTTCGGACACACCGTCTAACTGCGTGTCTCGGGAGGAGTCCTCATATGAAAGAATTGTAGGAAAATCTAATCCATGCCCCAAGATCAACAGAACAAGCAAAATATAATACATGAATGAATAAATTGAAGTATGGCGGAATCATACTCACAATACTTGAAAATGGATGCTTAGATGATGCGAAACTCCTCCCTTGTGCAGTGAAGCTCTCGGCCAAGAAGAAAAGGGACTCCAAGTCGAGTTTGATCCTTCCAAGCTCAAGGATTAGTTTTCCATATCACCTATGTATGATCCCTTGAAGGTGCTAGCCTTTGTTGTGATTTTGAATGCACAACTTCTTCAAATCTTGCCACAAAAATTGAAGAAATGGAGAGCCCAAAACTGCATGTGTTTCGGCAATGTGAGAGAGATGAGAGTTGCCTTGATTTTTGTTACAAAAATCAATTTATATTTATGCCATAATATTTATTAAATAATAATAAACTTATGACACAAACCATGCAATGGCTTAGAGTGTCCAACACTCAAATTCCATGCAAAACCCTTGAGTGCATTGTACACTATCTCCATGCAATACATCAACAATTAAATAATGCAAATAATGACATGTGTCATGTGGGCCCCACACGTTTCCAAATGAAAGTGGGCCCACGTGCACTCACGCGTTCGAGTCCGATATTTCCGAAATACCGAACTTACGTCGCGACGTTAATTAAATCGAATTTAAATAAATAATTGCGCCTAGCGAAATTATTATTTACGTCGCTAACGAATTAATTCTAAATTAACTCGTTTGCCCGAATTAAAATCTAATTTTAATTTCGCGTCGATCGAATTTCGATATTATATCGAATATAATAATTTTACGATTAATTCTAAACTAATCGTTCTCTCTCTTTATTTAGTACTTTACCCAAGATAAAGTCTCTCCGTAATTAATCCAAGATTAATCGAGTTTGAATCATACGTCATTGGTGAATCTTCAGGAAGCGACCCAAGAGATCTCCGGATATTTTGGCAGTAAATACGGTCGTCGGATAATCCGAACACGTACGTACCTCGTATTACGTTTACACATTCACAATCACACACAGGTTGGCTTCTAGCAAAGCGCCATGCCTACCCAATTCTCCAGAAATATTCTTATAGGAATATAAGATCTATATCAAGCGTAGTATACCGTAGTATTGCGTACATCGATCCAGTATCGGACGATCACATGTTAGGCCTGGGGCTGGAGATGTGTCTGCCCCGTACGAAACATATATCGGACATCAAGCAACTAGTCTCTTTAAATCGGACAATCCTGACCTGGTCATATTGTCCCGACGGTTGCAACCTTTTATAGAGTACTAGTTCTGTGTCCTGCGTGATCATCATCTCCATATGTCTGAAGTGATACTTCCATCTCGACATCACATCCAGTACACTACGATTCTCGATAAACCCAGAAGAGGTGTACACAGAACCGGTTAAGGTCCCCAACCACCAAAACCAAAGTTTACCGATTGTCGCAAGTACTAGCGATGTAAGTCTCAGGTTAAGACCATATACACCTACCCTGATGCGGCCTCCCATAGACACGCAGACATACTACCAATGGGATTCCGCGGGGTCTATCCAGAGCGAAGCAGTTTTCCGTACCATCGGTAAAACACAACCTCCTATCGCACTTGCATAAGTATCCAATACTTAAATATATGAGAACTATGCCGTTGTGCCCTCACAACGTGCACAAGCGCAACACTAGTCTATTCCGCATTATCGATGTCCGATCTCGATAATACTCCGACTAGGGATATTTAATGATTAAACCTTTATGGATTGATACTGTCTCATATCATCTCAATCCGGTATTAATCATATGGACTTTCGCCATTTATATATCAAAGTAAATAATATTACAAAACGGCAAAAGGCAATTTCATTATCACATAGTTAATTTTGTACAATAATACAATATCATTTACAAATAGTGACGCTATGGGACATAATGTCTAACAATCTCCCACTTGGCCTATAGCCAGTCACTCAAGCATCTAATACCCGAACTATGTATGTGTCGTTCAAAAACTTGCTGAAGAACAGCCTTCGTCAGCGGATCTGCAATGTTGTCATCTGATGTGACCTTCTCGACCTTTACATCGCCACGATGTATAATCTCCCGAATCAGATGGTAACGTCGAAGAACATGCTTGGACCGTTGATGAGACCTTGGTTCCTTAGCCTGCGCTATGGCCCCGTTATTGTCACAATACAATGGAACGGGCTCAGCTGCTAATGGAACTACTCCTAATCCGATTAGGAACTTTCGGATCCAAACTGCCTCCTTTGCTGCTTCAGATGCAGCGATGTACTCCGCTTCTGTTGTTGAATCGGCAACAGTATCTTGCTTGGAAGATTTCCAGCTCACTGCTCCGTTATTCAAACAAAAAATGTACCCGGATTGCGACTTGTAGTCATCCTTGTCGGTTTGGAAACTTGCATCGGTATACCCAGATACCGCAAGTTCTCCACCTCCATAAATTAAGAAAGCATCCTTAGTTCGTTTAAGATACTTAAGGATATTCTTAACTGCTATCCAGTGACCTTCACCTGGATCGGCCTGATAGCGACTGCACATGCTCAAAGCACATGAGACATCAGGTCGTGTACATATCATGGCATACATGATCGATCCGACTGCCGAGGCGAACGGTATCCGACTCATGTTGTCTCTCTCTTCCTGAGTCTTAGGACACATGTCCTTAGACAGAGAGGTACCACGTACCATTGGAACCAATCCCCTCTTGGATTGTTCCATGTTGAATCGCTTCAACACTTTATCAATGTATGTACTCTGGGAGAGTCCAAGCAGCTTTCTAGATCTATCCCGGTAGATCTTTATTCCAAGAATAAAGGCTGCTTCTCCCAGATCTTTCATGGAGAATTTTAATGAAAGCCAAGCTTTCACCGACGTTAGCATGGGAATGTCATTGCCTATAAGCAATACGTCGTCGACATAAAGGACAATAAAAGTAAGTGCTCTCCCACTAACCTTCTTGTATACACAAGGGTCATCTGTGTTTTGCACGAAATCATATTCTTTTATGATCTCATCAAAACGCTGATTCCATGACCGTGATGCTTGCTTCAATCCATAAATGGATCGATTTAACTTACAAACCTTGTTTGCAAGTCTAGGTATGATAAAACCGTCAGGCTGTTGCATATAAACATCCTCCAAAAGGTTTCCGTTAAGGAAAGCGGTTTTAACGTCCATCTGCCATATCTCGTAATCGAAATATGCAGCTATTGCAAGCATTATCCGAATGGATTTAATCATGGCAACGGGTGAGAAAGTTTCGTCATAATCAACACCATATTGTTGACGATACCCCTTTGCTACAAGCCTAGCTTTGTATGTTTGCACGTTGCCATCCATGTCGGTCTTCTTCTTGAAGATCCATCTGCATCCAATAGGCTTTACGCCTTCTGGCGCATCACACCAGTGTCCAAACTTGGTTGGCATACATGGAATCCATCTCGGACTTCATGGCATCTTGCCATAAAGCGGAATCAATATCCTGTATTGCTTCCTCATACGTAGTCGGTTCATTATCCTCAATAAGATTAATATCTACATGAGGCGAGATCAGGTACCCATACCTCTCAGGTATTGTCCTGACTCTCTCCGACCTACGCGGTCCTTGTGTATATGAAGATTGTGGTACAGACTCACTCATCCCGGATGGTCTGTTCATGTTCCGTCATTGATTCATTGCCAGGAATAGTATCACTACGATTTTCATCGAGTTCTACTTTCCTCCCACTTACCCACTGCATCTAGAAATTCCTTCTCAAGGAAAAATGCATGCAGAGCAACAAATACTTTGTTCTCTTGTGGGTGATAGAAGTAATATCCTTTGGTTTCCCTAGGATATCCCACGAAAAGGCATTTATCTGATTTGGGTTCTAGTTTGGTTCCTTCCAAACGTTTAACATATGCCCAGCATCCCCAAATCTTCAGGAAAGAGAAACCCGGTTTCCTTCCTGTCCATAACTCGTATGGAGTCTGTTCAACAGACTTTGACGGAACCTTATTCAAAATAAGTATTGCACTGTATAAAGCGTATCCCCAGAAGGATATTGGTAGCTCAGTGCGACTCATCATCGACCTTACCATGTCTAACAAGGTACGGTTTCTCCGTTCAGACACACCCGTTCAATTGCGGTGTTCCAGGAGGAGTCCACTGTGAAAGAATACCATATTCTTTCAAGTAATCTTGAAACTCATAACTTAAGTATTCCCCACCACGGTCTGACCGTAATGTCTTAATACTCTTGCCTGTTTGTTTTTCTACTTCGTGTCGAAACTCTTTGAATTTCTCAAAAGTTTCCGACTTGTGTCTCATTAGATACACATAACCATAACGAGATGCATCATCCGTAAAGGTTACGAAGTAAATATCCACCTCTAGCCTGGCTAGACATGGGCCCACAAACGTCACTATGAACGAGGGCTAACAGTTCTGTGGCACGTTCACCTTTACCGCTAAAAGGTGATTTAGGCATTTTGCCTAAAAGACAAGATTCGCAGACATCATATGAATTAGGATCAAATCCGTCCAAGTACCCATTCTCTCGAAAGTGTGGATATGCGAGTCTTGTTGATGTGTCCTAGACGACAATGCCACATGTAAGCTTCATCTTTTAGATTACTCATTTTGAGCCTTTTGTTTGTCATTTTACGTTTAGGAGATTCATTTATATTCAAAATATAAAGACCATTATTTGCAACGGCAGTGCATATTTCTGCATCATTTTTATATAAATAACACCCAGTGTTTCTAAATACAAAAGTGTACCCATGCTGGGTTAACAAAGATACAGATATAATATTCCTAGTTAAACTAGGTATATAATAACAGTTCAAAAGTTTAAGTACATGCCCCGAGGGCAGTTCTAAAACAAAAGTCCCTACAGCCAAAACAGCAACTGATGTTCCGTTTCCGACTCGTAGGTCAACCTCCCCTGAAGCCAGCATCCTGCTATTCTGCAGATCCTGCAAATCAGTACAAATATGAGCAGCACAACCAGAATCAAAAATCCAATTTTTAAGACTTGAAGTAGTCATATTTATTTCAATAACAACATACCAGAGGCTGGTGCCTTGCCTGCCTTGATATCCTCCCTCTGTCCTTTGCCCACTCGGCAGTCACGTTTCCAGTGACCCTTTTTGCCGCATTTGAGGCAGACATCTTGAGATTTGTCCCTTGGCTTCCCAGAAGCCTTTGTCAACTTGCCTTTACCCTTGTTTTTATATTTCCTCTTCTTCACCCCTCCAGTTGCCTTGGCCCAGCCCTTGGCCCCTGAGAGGTCGATGCATAGTGCGCCTCGCGCTTGCTCCCTTTTAGGAGTTCTTTTTCAGACTCCTTCAGCATGGATAACAGCTCTCCAAGAGTGTCATCGGTATCCATCAACTTATAGTTGATTATGATTTGTTTCCAAGTATCGGGAAGTGATTGTAAGATCAAATCTACAGTCAGCTCAGCCTCCAAGACTATTCCCATATTGGCCAACTCATCAATATCGGCAATCATTTGAGCCCCGTGGACCTCAACTGATGTGCCTTCAGTCATTCGGGTGCGGAAGAGTTTCTTCACTAACTCATACCTCTCCATCCGCTTGTTGGTGCGGTGGAGATCTTGAAGTCTAGCCATCATGTTATAAGGATCCAAGTCCCTATTCTGGCGACGAAAGTGTTGAGTCATTGAAGCTAACATAACAGCCTGAGCTGTGTCACAATCCTCGCTGTGAGTTTTCCATAACTCCAGCTCAAGCGGATCAGTGGGTCTAGGCGGGAGAGGTGTCTGTATAGTGTACAGTAGCCTCTCAGCCCCAAGTACTATCTTGAGGTTCATTTCCCAGTCAGCGAAGTTTGTGCCTTTAAAGACATTATCACCCATGATGATGTCACGCACATTTCCCTTGCTAGCCATCTCAACCACAATAGTCTAACTATTTAGTTGACGATGAAATGGGTACAGTCAAACTGTTACAAGAAAAAAAACAAGTATAAGTCCAATATTTGAACGAAATATTTTGAAAGACGCGTAAGGCAAAGTATCTGAACGAAATTGCAAATTCACATACTAGCCTCCCACTATTTTCATCAAGTCTCTAACCCTCCGTTGAGAACTCGGGAAATCCTATTTCCTAGTGGGCTAGGATCCCGTTAAATAACACACAACCTTGACTTTGGCCAACAAGCTGTATGCTACTTAACTAGGTAGATCTCTCAGATCAATTGGATCCAATCCAATTCCTAGATCCGGTCAGGTGGACATCCAAGTCCTAAACATATGTACAATACTTATGTCAATGTATCTAATACATTTTCCTAACCTTATCCTCCGAATCATCTAGGCCTTGGCTTTGGCACAACAAACCTAATGATTCCAGTTAAGCGGGACCCATTGACAAGGAAAGTTTCGTAATCAATGTCTTTGGACAAGAAGTGATCTTGACTTTGGCCAACAAATCACAACTTGGACTAGACACCGATATGGAACAAAACTCTCATGATTCAAGTACATCCTAATTGACAAGGTCTTGACTTTGGCCAACAAACCAATGCCAATTGGATCTTGAACAAGAATCATTCAATGGAAGGATAATCGCTTAATATAGATTGAGGGATTTTTGCGTAATTGGCAACCAATTTATTATCTTTGTTAGGTCTCATCAACATACACCCTTAAGCATGCTTCTAAAACATCATAAAGCGCGTAAAGTAAATTAATAGTGATATGCGGATGGATATATAAACAACTTGTTCCTAGAACAAATCACTCCCTTTCCTCTCCCCGCTAGCACTATTCTACTACTACCCAATTACATAATATAATAAGAGAAACCTCATTTACATTGAGGGGAATTAGGTGAGAAGAGAATACAAAGAGATAAAGAGATAAGGCTGGACACGCAGGTCCAATTTATAAATTCCAAATTTACAACAATTTCTAAAATTACCCTTTCCCTTCTAATATCCATCCGATATACACTATTCATACAACACATCCACATTCATTCATTCAAGGCATGTTATACAACCAATCAAATCCAATTAATTAGTCTTTAATTAGGTGACAATACAATGTTCAAACAATTGTTTGCATTTGCGCGAGTCCAACTCGTTTTGAGAATAAATACTTATGGTATGAATTCACGAATTATATCGAACTACTCGTTAAATCCAATTTAAGTCGTATTCAATACTAATCCTTTTATTTAATTCTAAATTAAATATTTACACTTTTATTGTGCTTTTATAACTTAGATTCCAAATCTAGTACTATTGGGTCTCAAAGCCCAACTAACATCTAATGTCCGTTTAATTAAAGTCCGATGGGCTTTCTATTGATTTCATAAGGCTTGGGCCTTGGTCAATGTGGGTCAAACCCAATTTCCAAGCCCAATAAGGAATCACCCTCATTTGCCATTAAAATCAATATCAAGCCCATAAGGCCCAATTAAACATAAAAGCCCATTTATTACATTTGGACTTAAATGGTGTGATTTAGGCCCATTTTGGATCCAATCCAAATGGTCCAAATCTACTTGGCCCAACCAGCCCATTTATGTCCAAATATAATAGTTTTAGGCCCAATTCCAATTTAAGCCCAATTAACCAAATTTTAAAATTCCAAATTTTATAACTTAATTAATTAAAGTGTATTTTCATGATTAATCCTTTAAATCAATATTCCCAAAATATCAAATTAATCCATTAATCATATTTTTATCTTAAATATATGTCCAACATTATTTAATCAAAAAATCAAGTCCCTAATACTCCATCAAGCATTCGGCCAAGGTGATTAAAATGGTTCCGATTTCGTTTTCAATCCAATCGAGTTACAAATCATCATTCCATATTATTTCAAGTCATCTAATGTCTTAAAATTAAAAAATCATCTAGTCCACATGCTTGCATGTATTCGGCCAAGCCTCATTTGGGTTGGAAAAATTAATCCAATTTATTTTCCAAGAAATTGATGATGTATAATCTATATAACATACATCTAAGCATATTTAATCAAGCAAACTCATCAAATCATGCTTCAAACAATTTTCCCCAAATAACATCCTAATATATTTGCATGCTCTTTAAGCTCAATGATACCATTGTTGGAAAATCTAATCCATGCCCCAAGATCAACAAGAACAAGCAAAATATAAATACATGAATGAATAAATTGAAGTATGGCGGAATCATACTCACAATACTTGAAATGGATGCTTAGATGATGCGAAAACTCCTCCCTTGTGCAGTGAAGCTCTCGGCCAAGAGAAAAGGGGACTCCAAGTCGAGTTTGATCCTTCCAAGCTCAAGGATTAGTTTCCCATATCACCTATGTATGATCCCTTGAAGGTGCTAGCCTTTGTTGTGATTTGAATGCACAACTTCTTCAAATCTTGCCACAAAAATTGAAGAAATGGAGAGCCCAAAACTGCATGTGTTTCGGCAATGTGAGAGAGAGAGAGTTCCTTGATTTTTTGTTACAAAAATCAATTTATATTTATGCCATAATATTTATTAAATAATAATAAACTTATGACACAAACCCATGCAATGGCTTAGAGTGTCCAACACTCAATTTCCATGCAAAACCCTTGAGTGCATTGTACACTATCTCCATGCAATACATCAACAATTAAATAATGCAAATAATGACATGTGTCATGTGGGCCCCACACGTTTCCAAATGAAAGTGGGCCCACGTGCACTCACGCGTTCGAGTCCGATATTTCCGAAATACCGAACTTACGTCGCGACGTTAATTAAATCGAATTTAAATAATAATTGCGCCTAGCGAAATTATTATTTACGTCGCTAACGAATTAATTCTAAATTAACTCGTTTGCCCGAATTAAAATCTAATTTTAATTTCGCGTCGAAATCGAATTTCGATTATTATATCGAATATAATAATTTTACGATTAATTCTAAACTAATCGTTCTCTCTCTTTATTTAGTACTTTACCCAAGATAAAGTCTCTCCGTAATTAATCCAAGATTAATCGAGTTTGAATCATACGTCATTGGTGAATCTTCAGGAAGCGACCCAAGAGATCTCCGGATATTTTGGCAGTAAATACGGTCGTCGGATAATCCGAACACGTACGTACCTCGTATTACGTTACACGTTTACACAGATTCACAAGACAAGGTTGGCTTCTAGCAAAGCGCCATGCCTACCCAATTCTCCAGAAATATTCTTATAGGAATATAAGATCTATATCAAGCGTAGTATACCGTAGTATTGCGTACATCGATCCAGTATCGGACGATCACATGTTAGGCCTGGGGCTGGAGATGTGTCTGCCCCGTACGAAACATATATCGGACATCAAGCAACTAGTCTCTTTAAATCGGACAATCCTGACCTGGTCATATTGTCCCGACGGTTGCAACCTTTTATAGAGTACTAGTTCTGTGTCCTGCGTGATCATCATCTCCATATGTCTGAAGTGATACTTCCATCTCGACATCACATCCAGTACACTACGATTCTCGATAAACCCAGAAGAGGTGTACACAGAACCGGTTAAGGTCCCCAACCACCAAAACCAAAGTTTACCGATTGTCGCAAGTACTAGCGATGTAAGTCTCAGGTTAAGACCATATACACCTACCCTGATGCGGCCTCCCATAGACACGCAGACATACTACCAATGGGATTCCGCGGGGTCTATCCAGAGCGAAGCAGTTTTCCGTACCATCGGTAAAACACAACCTCCTATCGCACTTGCATAAGTATCCAATACTTAAATATATGAGAACTATGCCGTTGTGCCCTCACAACGTGCACAAGCGCAACACTAGTCTATTCCGCATTATCGATGTCCGATCTCGATAATACTCCGACTAGGGATATTTAATGATTAAACCTTTATGGATTGATACTGTCTCATATCATCTCAATCCGGTATTAATCATATGGACTTTCGCCATTTATATATCAAAGTAAATAATATTACAAAACGGAAAAAGGCAATTTCATTATCACATAGTTAATTTTGTACAATAATACAATATCATTTACAAATAGTGACGCTATGGGACATAATGTCTAACAAGAATAACCGTACTCTTTTCTGTACATATGAAACTTACTGCTTAAGTATTTTCCATTACTGTCTTACCGTGGCGGAATAATACTATAGTCGATCTGTTTAATATACTTCGTGTCGAAAACTTCAAAAGTTTCCGATCTGTGTTCTTCAAAAAAAACTTAACATAACGTGATGCCAATCCGTTAAGTCACGAAATATTCATGTTCACATCTAGCCTAGCTAGATATGGGCCCACTAACTTCACCATGAATAGGGCTAACAGATCGGTGGCCCCTATTACTATTACCAAGTAAATAGTATTTTAGGTATTGTACCTAATAAACTAGATTCGTAGACCTTATTTGAATAGTCAAATCAGTCCTAGTACCCACTCTTCAAAAGTGTGGATATACGAGTCTCGTTTAATTTTGTCCCAGACAATAATGCCACAAATAAGTCTCTATTGATCAAATCAATTGAGATATTTATTTGTCATTTTTATATGTTTGAGACTTTACTTATATTCCAAATATAAATTCTGTTATTCACATCTAATGTGGTTATCTCACTATCATCTTTATATAATAAAACACTAAGTGTTCTATAATATAAAGTTTTATCCGCAACGGATTAAACGCTGATATAGAGATAATGTCTCTAGTCAAACTAGTTACATTATAACAGTTCCTAATTTAAGTACATACCCAAAGGGTAGTTCCTAAACTTAGGTATCTACGGTCGAAACAGCGACTTTCGTCCCGTTTCCGATTCATAGAGAAATCTCGGCTTGAAGTCAGTATCCAGCTCAAAGCGGATTCCGAACATCAATACATATATGTTTATGTATCACACTAAGTATTTAAAATCCAATTTCAATACTAGCATTGAACATAACTTTGACAAATATTTTTAAAGTTAGAGCCTCGCCCTTTCTTTAATTCCTTCGTGTCTTCCATATCCAAATGGTAGTCACTTTGGGATATGTCAATTATCTTTTCAATATTTCACAAACCTTTGGCAAAGCCTTGGGTTTCGGAATATCGAAACGATATGCACCTGGTGCTACATGTCCAATTGCAAACTTTGACTTTTCTCCAGTAGAATAGTCAATTAATTCTCCAAGAATTATTAATTGCAACTTTAATACTTTTAAATCTAAAGATAGATTTATTATAAGTATTAATTAAGCACTAAAGTCATCATCACATAAATCTTTCAAAGATTTTATGCTCAACCTTTTGCTCAATTATGGGCTCAGTTATAATAAGTTATTTTATCAAATAAATTAACCTATTATTAATCCCCAATTGAAAATTAATCATTTAAAACATTTAATCAAGGATTATATATTTTAAATATTCAACTTTCCAATTCTTTCTTGATTTCAATAGTCCAACTATTTAATCAATTTAATAAGGTACTATTTATTATAATGATTACAATAATCTAATTATTTAATCAACTATAATTTTAATATTGATTACTATAATCCAATTACAAAATCAACTATCATTTTAATTCAATTATATTGATTACTATAATCCAATTATAAAATCAACTATATATTGAATGAGTTTGTATATAGTCCAACTATATATATATTTTTTTAAAACAACGTAAAATAGACGAATGATATTTGTTTGAGCGTGTATGGCGAGTAATTGAACGAATGT
Source organism: Zanthoxylum bungeanum (assembly GCA_019454045.1). Lineage (NCBI taxonomy): Eukaryota > Viridiplantae > Streptophyta > Magnoliopsida > Sapindales > Rutaceae > Zanthoxylum > Zanthoxylum bungeanum. The sequence goes on along the minus strand of SKCR01026968.1, from coordinate 6,622 downwards.
TGCAAATTCAATACTTGCCTCCCACTATTTTTCGTCGAGCCTCTAACCCTCTGTGGAGTACTCGGGAAACCGTGTTTCCTAGTGGGCTGGGATCCTGTTAAATAACATACAACCTTGACTTTGGCCAACAAGCTGTATGCTACTTAACCAGGTAGATCTCACAGATCAATTGGATCCAATCCAATTCCCAGATCCGGTTAGGTGGACATCCAAGTCCTAAACATATTACATATGCCAATGTATCTAATACATTTTCTAACCTTATCCTCCGAATCATCTAGGCCTTGGCTTTGGCACAACAAACCTAATGACTCCAGTTAAGCGGGACCCATTGACAAGGAAAGTTTCGTAATCAATGTCTTTGGACAAGAAGTGATCTTGACTTTGGCCAACAAATCACAACTTGGACTAGACACCGATGTGGAACAAAACTCTCATGATTCAAATACATCCAATTGACAAGGTCTTGACTTTGGCCAACAAACCAATGCCAATCGGATCTTGAACAAGAATCATTCAATGGAAGGATAATCGCTTAATATAAAACGAGGGTTTTTCGCGTGCAAATTGGCTACCAATTTAATTATCTTTGTTAGGTCTCATCATCATACACCCTTAACCATGCATTCTAAACACATAATAAAGCGAGTATGAAATAAAAAATAATGATATGCGGATGGATACTTTAACATTGATCCTAGATCAAATCTCTCCCTTTCTCACTCAAGCTAGCACTGTACTACTTCTACCCGTTAACACTACACTTCTAAAGAAACCTCATATGCATAGAGGGGAATAGGTGAGAAGAGAATACAAGAGAAAGAAGGTGATAAGGCTGGACACGCAGGTCCAATTTAATAATCGAATTTATTACAACAATTTCTAAAATTGCCCACCCATCTAATATCCATCCGATATACATTATTCATTCAACACAACCAAGTATTCACACATATAAGCATGCTATCAATCAATCTAATCAAATTAATTAATCTGATAATTAAGTGATCATCCAATGTTCAAACAACGATTTGATTTGATCGAGTCAAACTCGTTTTTGCGAATAAGTACTTAAAGTACGAATTCATGAATTAAATTAAACTACATTATTAAATCTAATTTAACATGTATTTAAAACTAATTCACTATTCAATTCCAAATTGAACATTACACTTTATTTAATAAACCTTTTACGATTTAATTCCAAATCTAATCGTAACGCGTCTCAAAGACCGATTAACGTCCAACGTCGATTCAATTAAAGTCCAATGGGCTTTTGATTGATTTCTTAAGGCGTGGACTTTTGGTCAACTCGGGTCAAACCGATAACCAAAGTCCAATCCGGGATTTACCCCATAAGCCCATAAATCAATCTTGGCCCATTAGGCCCAATTGAACTTTAAAGGTTCATTAAGTCGCATTTGGGCTTTATGGTTAAGGTTTTGGGCCCAATTGGATCCAATCCACTTGGCCTAAACCAAACTTGATAAATCAAGCCCAATAGGCCCAATTACAACATTAGAAGCCCAAATCCAATTTAAAGCCTAAATAATTAAATTACACTAATCCAATTACGCAATTTAATTACCTAAAGTGCGTTACATGATTAATCGACTAAAACAATATTTCTAAAACAACATATACTCCAATTAATCATGCTAAATTCATTATCACATGTCAACACACAATATGAAAAATCAAACCCATTTACATGCTTTTATAAGTCTCGGCCAAAAGAGGATTTTGTGTCCGATTCGGTTTCATCCAATCGAACCTACAATCGACATCAAATCACCATCCTAAATGATTTCACACACATCCAATGTCACAAAATCAAAAACACCAAGACATTAGGGCATTACATGCATTCGGCCAACATAGAGATTTGGGGATTTTTTCCAATTCGAAATCCAATCCAATTCGATTCAAATTAACATCAACCTAATCGATTCTAACTCATCAAATGAATCAAAATCAAAAATTCCAAGATCCCAAAATTCCTCCATATTCGGCCAACATGTCCATTTTGGGGAAAATATTCCAAATCATTTTCGTCAAATTGATCCAACCAATACAATTAAACATGTTATAAGCATACTCAAACAAACAATTCATTCAAATCATGCTCAAATCACATTTACCCAAATTTTAAATCCTAAAATTTCATGCTTGCAACACTAGCTCTGATACCATTGTTGAGTTTTTCTAAGGTCCCAAGATCAAATCAAAGCATGGAAACATGAGTGAATACATCACGGAGGTAGCGGAATACTCACATCGATCGGTTGAGTCGATTTGGAGACGAACGAAGCAACAAAACTCACTACCATGGGCGCAAACTGCTGGCAGTCCACTGTCCACGTTTTTCAGTTTTTGGGTTGAAGAACGGAGCTCCAAGCCTCGTCCGACGGATCCCGGCTCATGGGTGAACCTCCCTACCACCTTCGCAAGACTCGTTGTGTGCTAGCACTGAATTTTTTGCCACAAAAACCCACCTTGCTTCCCTATGGCTCACGGTTTTTGGCTTCCAAAACCAGTAACATTTTTCAGTTGGGCGTGAGCTAGAAGAGAGAAATGAGAGAAGAGAATTTGTGTGTAAATTAAAATGAAATGCATCAAGTGTATCTTATATACTGTTGTGAAATTAACTTAATTTCCTTTGCATTTGCATTTCATTTGCCTTTTAAAAGTCAAACCATTAAAAGCCAAACACTATTCACATGTCACTTTAAGTCATGTCAACTTTAATGTCAAGTGTCATGTCTTTTCCATCAATCAATCACTCACATCAATCAATCAAATGTCACATCACTCAAAGTGCGCTTGATTTGGATGCTTGATGTGATGAATGACTTGACGTTAGACTTGACGCTTGATGTGACTTGCGTCGCCGCACTCGAATTCGAAATACGAATGCGCTCGCAATCACACTCGGGCTGTTCGCTAATTCCAATTAACGATTTTTCCGTCGCGTCGTAATTAAGTGATTACGCCTAGCGAATTCACTATTCACGTCGCTAACGAATTAATTCTAATTTATTCGTTCGCCCGAATTAAAATCTAATTTTAATTCCACGTCGAAATCTAATTTCGTTTAATATATTGAATATATTAATTTACCGATTAATTCCAATTAATCGTTATCTCTCTCTAGACGATATTTTATCCTAGATAAAATATCTCCGTAATTAATCCAAGATTAATTTTCTCTCTCTTCTATATAATCCCAGATTATTCAAGAGTGCGAGTTGTGCGTCATCGGTGGATTATCGGGAAGCGACCCATGAGATCTCCGGATAATTTGGCAGTAAATACGGTCGTCGGAGTATCCGAATCACGTACGTAACCAAGTACTACGTTCTACCGATTTACGAGACAAGGTCGACTCCTAGCAAAGTACCAAGTCTACCCAATTTTCCGGACATATCCAATTAAGAATATTTAAGATCTATATCAAGCGTAGTATACAATCGTATTGTGCATATCGGCCCAGTATCGGATAGTCACGTGTTAGGGCTGGGGCTGGATAAGTGTTCTGCCCCGTCCGAAACACAAATCGGATGTCTGGTAACTTGTCTCTATAATCGGATATTCATGACCTGGTCATAATATCACGATTGGATGCGCATCACTTAAGAGCACTAATACCGTATCCTGCGTGACATCATCTCCACTATGACTGGAGTGATACTTCCGTCTCGACATCACCCAATACTCTACGACTCTCTGATAAACCCAGAAGTGGTAGACACAGAACCGGTCAAAGCCCCCAACCACCAAAACCAAAGTTTATCGATTATCATAAGTATTAGCGATGCAAGTCTCAGGTTAAGTCTATACACACCTACCTTGACTTCGGCCTCCCATAGACACATATTCATAATACCAATGGGATTCCGAGGGGTCTATCCAGAGCGAAGCTGTTTCCCGTACCATCGGTGAAACACGACCTCCTATCGCACTTGCATAAGTCTCCAACACTTATATATATGAGAACTATGCCGTTGTGCCCTCACAACGCGCACAAGTGCAATACTAGCTATTCCGCATTATCGATGTCCAGTCTCGATAATACTACGGCTAGGGATATTTAATGATTAATCCTTCGCGGACTGATACTGTCTCATATCATCTCAATCCAGGAACTAATCATAGGGACCTCTCTTCATTTATATATCTATGGTGATCTAATCACAAATGATGAGAGTGCAATTTCCTTATTACATAGTTAATTTGCTACAACAACACAATGATCTGTGCAAATAGTGACGCTATGGGTCATATTATCCAACAATTACAACTTTACAAGCCCATTTCCAAATTTGGCCCAACTAATTGAATTACCAAAATTCCAAATTTCACAATTTAATTAACCTAAAGTGCATAAGCCACAATTAATTACATAAGTCAACATTTCCAAAACATCAATTTACACAACTAATCATGCTTTCTAATGTTCAATTCATGTCCAACATAATTGAAACTAAATCAACATCATTCCATGCTTTATAGGTTATGGCTATTAAGGGTTTTCTTTGTCCGATTCCAAATTCAATCCAATTGAAACTTAAATCAACATTCCCCAAATGATTTTCAACTCATCCAATGATCAAAATCAAAAAACACCATGACTTAGGGAAACTCTAAACTTTCGGTCAAGCCAAGTAATTGGGGAAAAAATCATCCAATTCAATTTTCATCAAATTGACCATGCATAACACTATGTTATCATCATTCAAGAATATTCCAACAATCAATTTCATCCAAACATACTCAAATCAATTTTACCCAATTTTACCCTAATTCCAATTTCATTCTTAAATAAGGCTCTGCTACCATTGGGGTTTCTACTATAGTCCCAAGATCAATTCAAGCAATGAAACATGTGTGAATACTCAAAGAAGAATGGCGGAATCAGACTTACATTGATCAGGTTTGCGATGCGAGGAACAACAAAAATCTTCAAGCTTTTCCTCCAAGGTGCTCACTATTTTTGGCCTCCATTTGCTCGGCCAAGCTCCAAGCTTGAGTGTGCATTCCATGCCCACGGGTGGTTTCCCTATCACCTTTGTATGCCCTCTTTAGTGTGCTAGCACATAGAAAGAAATGCCACAAATCTTCCTTTGCTTCTATGTAGTTCTCGGTCTTGCCAAGAAAAAAATGGAGAGAAAAATTGGCCCTTGGCCGAAAATGAAGAAGAAGAAAAAAGAGAGTAGTAGTGTTGGTGGTTTGTGTTGTTTGTATTTCTAATACCAAAAATAAAAGTCAAATACCAATTAATAAAATAATGGTATATGTCTTTCAATCACACTTGAGTGTCTCACACTCAACCATCAACTTCTGTCACTATTCACATCACTCAAAAGTGACTTTACATCACATCACTCAAAACGAAAAGACATCTATCACTTGACTGACTAGTGATTTGATGCTTGATATAACTTGTCGACCGCAATTGAATTTGAAATGCGAGTGGGCCCGCAAACACTCCCGGTATCAGGTTCGCTAATTTCGAATTAACGAATTTTCCGTTGCGAAGTAATTAAATCAAATTTAATTAAATAATTATGCCTAACAAAATTACTATTCACGTCGTTAATAAATTAATTCTAAATTAACTCGTTTGCCCGAATTAAAATCCGATTTTAATTCCGCGTCGAAGTTCAATTTCGTTTAATATATCGAATATATTATTTTATCGATTAATTCTAAATTAATCGTTCTCTCTCTTTAATTAGTATTTTATCCAAAGAAAATATCTCCACAATTAATCCCATATTAATTTTCTCTCTCATCAAATTAATCCCAGATTAATAATATGCGAGTCATACGTCATCAGTGAATATTCGAGAAGCGACCCATGAGATCCCCGGATATGTTGGCAGTAAATCCAGTCATCGAATTATCCGAACACGTATGTACCTAGTACTACATTTTACCGATTTACAAGACATGGTTGGCTTCTAGCAAAGCGCCATGCCTACCCAATTCTCCAGAAATATTCTTAAAGGAAATTTATAATCTATATCAGACGTAATATACGAAGTATTGCATATTTTGATCTAGTATCAGATGTCACATACAAGGCTTGAGCCTGGAATTGTGTCTGCCCCGTACGAAGCATATGTCGGATCTTTGCTAACTAGTCTCTATAATCGGATAAACATGACCTAGTCATATTATCCCAATAGCTGCAGCATCTAAGAGCACCAGTTCCGTATCCTACGTGATCATCATCTCCATATGCCTGAAGTGATACTTCCATCTTGACATCACACCCAATACACTACGATTCTCAATATACCCAGAAGAGGCGTACACAGAATCGGTTAAAGCCCTGGACGACCAAAACCAAAGTATATTGATTGTCGCAATTATTAGCGGTGCAAGTCTCAGGTAAAGACCAAATACACCTACCCTGAAGCGGACTCCCATAGACACACAGATATACTACCAATGGGATTCCGCGGGGTCTATCCAGAGCGAAGCTTTTTTTCGTACCATTGGTAAAACACAACCTCCTATCACACTTGTATAAGTATCCAATACTTAAATATGTGAGAACTATGCCGTTATGCTCCCACAACACGCACAAGTGTAATACTAGTCTATTCCACATTTT
>SKCR01026967.1:0-19231 GCA_019454045.1 Zanthoxylum bungeanum | reverse complement strand
CTTTCTACCGCCTTTATGGCTGGTTTTATCTGTCTACCGCCTTTATAGCTAGTTTTATCTTTCCACCACCTATATGGCTAGTTTTATACGATTTTGGCATAATTAAGTACCTTGATATGACTTGTTATAGATAAACGGTATCACCGCCTTTATGGCCGGTTTTATGTTTTTGGCATACTTAGTACCTTGGTAGGACTAATTATCGACATAAATGATTACCGCCTTTATGGCTGGTTCTTTATATTAGCATAATTAATTCCTGTAATAAATTAAGTGGGTAACAAAGGCAATTTATAAATTATAATAAATCGAGATTTCTAAATGTTTAAAAGACTAAAAGTGGATCCCCTAACTCCAGCATTTCATTCTATTATTCCAACCTAAAAGTCTCCAACTACTTCAATAAATCAAACTTTTCTTTTCCGCACTGTTCATTATTCTATTTTGCTAAATCTCTTCTCTGTGGATCGACCTCGGACTCACCGGACTATTTTATTACTTCGAAACTCTTATACTTGGGAGTAAAAGACCACTTTTCGAGCGTGTCATGTATCATATTTACTTTAAATATTCCACAATATATATATATATATATATATTGGTGACGAGTGTCAAATACTTTATTTGAAAAATAATTAATGTGTATTTAATAAAATCATATATTAAATCCAAATACACATTAATTTGGAAATGACCGAATAGCCCCTATGCATGTATCTTTTCGTTTAACCGTTAAACGATTTATAAATTATCAATATTATTTATAATAGTTGCCCTTGTGCTCTACGAGTATGTTTCATTAGTGGGACTCTCTAGATTCAGGCATATCCATCATAAAATCTAATTTCGTGTCCATAATCTACCCACCCGTAAATTATGACGACCACAGATAAACTCACTGAATCATACAGGTCGAGGTCATCGCATACGTATAATCCCTCCGTCACAGGTATTCGGATTATTCCAGAGATATAGATAAAAATGTCAAATCTCTATAGGTATAATCTCATCAACGATTCTATTAGAAATCTCTTAATAACACTTATAACTTACTTCTACAGTGTACCACGGGCCCATGGATTTAATAGATTGTTAATCCATATTGAATACCTATGCTCTGTACACAAAACTGACGGATTCTATCTTGATACGGACGGGATATCATGAGGATCAGTCCACACCCAACGAACATGCGGAGGTCTGATCTAAATAGATCGATGACGTGACTACCATCAAAGTGTGGAGGATGCCTCATACATCCACATTGGTATCTCAAGTCGAAGGACCACTATGCTCACTTGACCCGAGAAGATTCCTATTGATGTTGGTGTATCATCTATTAAGAAATCTTCGGTGAGTCATTCAATGTTTATCCAATATAAACACTTACACGTCTATACGAGTCTCCCCAGACTCATGGTTCATTGGGATAAACCATCAGACCAAGTCTCGATATACGACGTGTACTGGTCTCAACGGATTTTACTAACCGACCCGTGTTAGTAAATCTTGACCAGGAAATTTATTTGATAATATACTTCTAGTAGTGACACTTCCCAATGTCAATTACAAACTACTTTGTAACTGTGCACTACATTATATATTATCGGGTCTTTGTCTAATATATACATATCACTAAATCCTATTTAGTTTCAATCTAATTGTAATTAGATCGAATATGTGTATAAAAGCAATAAGTACTACCATAAATAAGTAATATTATGGAAAAATGAAGTATTCTTATTCATGAATCGGACATGAATACGATTGGAACTCCGAGCACCAACCCTAACATAAATCACGATGAACCACAACCTCGGTTATAATTTCAGGTCACGTCAGGCAAACTCCAGCATGTAAATCTAATTTTCTTACGTAAGAATGTTAGTTTATGGGAGAATCAAGATGTAGCATAATGGTGTCAATGAACAAGTGTAGTTTACATAGCAGCAGTCAGTTGGTAGTATTGCAAGGCCAAGAAGTAGCCTGAGATTCAAGTAAGTTTTAGGGAGCAATTCTTGTTAGACAATTATGACCTATAGAGTCACTATTTGTAAAAGACATTGTGGTTTTTGTACAAATGAACTATGTGACAATGGAAATTGCATTTTATCATTTTGTAATTTGATTACTTTAATAAATAAATGATAAAAGTCCTTATGATTAGTTCCGGATTACAAGATATGAGACAGTATCAATCCATAACGGTTTAATCATTAAATATCCCTAGTCGTAGTATTATCGAGACTGGACATCGATAATGCGGAATAGACTAGTATTGCACTTGTGCATGTTATGGAAGCGTAACAGTATAGTTCTCATATATTAAGTATTTGATACTTATGCAAGTGTGATAAGAGGTTGTGTTTACCGATGGTACGGAAACAGTTTCGCTCTGGATAAACCCATCGGAATCCCATTGGTAGTATGACTATGTGTCTATGGGAATCCGAATCAGGGTAGGTGTATTTGGTCTTAACCTGAGACTTACATCGCTAGTACTTGCGACAATCAATACGCTTTGGTTTTGGTCGTCCGGGACTTTAACAAGTTCTGTGTACGCCTATTCTGGGTTTATTGAGAATCGTAGTGTATTGGATGTGATGTTAAGACGGAAGTATCACTTCAGTCATATGGAGATGATGATCACACAGGGATACAGAACTGGTGCTCTAATGTGTTGCAACCATCGCGATAATATGACTAGGTCATGATTACCAAATTAAAGAGACTAGTTGCTTGTGATCCGATATATGCTTCGTACGGGGCAGACACTATTCCAGCCTCATGCCTTGCATGTGACATCTGATACTGGATCGCCATACGCAATACTACGTATACTACGCCTGACATAGATTATATATTCCTTTAAGAATATTTCTGGAGAATTGGGTAGGCACGGTGCTTTGCTAGAAGCCAACCATGTCTTGTAAATCGGTAAAAACGTAGTACGAGGTACGTATGTGTTCGGATAGTCCGACGACCGGATTTACTGCCAACATATCCAGGGATCTCATGGGTCGCTTCCCGAAGATTCACCGATGACGTATGATTCGAACATAATTAATCTGAGATTAATTACGGAGAGATTTTATCTAGGATAAAATACTATTTGAAGAGAGAGAACGATTAATTCGGAATTAATCGATAAAATAATATATTTGATATATTAAACGAAATTAGATTTCGACGCGGAATTAAAATTGGATTTTAATTCGGGCAAACGAATTAATTTAGAATTAATTCGCGAGCGACGTGAATAGTAATTTTGCTAGGCATAATTATTTAATTAAATTTGATTTAATTACGTCGTAACAGAAAATTCGTTAATTCGGAATTAGCGAACCCGAGCCCAGAATGTGTTCGCGGGCCCACTCGGATTTTGAATTAAAGTGGGGCCCACAAGTCACATCGCAAGTCACTTTAGTGATGGAAGTCAAGACACATTTTTGTGATTGACATCCAGTCACTATTCATGATGGGAGTAGTTGGAAGCCTTAAATGCTTTTTTCCCTCCAAATTTGATTTAGCCTTTTTGGAAAAGGATATACCAATTTTTGGCTTTGACTTTTAAAAGTGTAATTGATTTTAGAAATCAAATATACCAAAAGCAAAAGTCTCTCTTCCTTCCTCTCATTTGGCCGAATACTACAAGGCTTTAGAAGGAAATTTTGTTGCAAAATTTTCTAGTTGCTAGCACATTCAAAGAATCATTCAAGGTGATAGGGAAACCAATCCTTGAGCTTGGAATCAACAACAAAGCTTGGAGCTTGGATTTCAATTCAAAGAAAGGACCTTGGCCGAAACTTCAAGGAGCAAAATTTTTTGTTTTTGACGCATCCAACATCCGTTCATTGTAAGTATGATTCCGCCATTCTTACTTTCGTATTCACATTTATTTCATGCTTTATATGATCTTGGGAATTCTTTAGAGACCAACAATTCTGCCCCATGAGATTTTAGATCAAGCAGATTCAGTGACTTATAGTAGGACACAGAACTGGGCGACGCTGTTCTAGGCTCGCGGCCTAGTTGGCAGTACGAAATAACATGGAGTCGCCACCCGGTGTGAACCGGGACAAATATTTAAGGCCGCACTCACCCCTCGCAAGGGAAAACCTCAAACCATTGGGTTCGAAATGGTCCCTTACTTATGTCACTTGTGATGATATGATTTGTGCAATAAACTAACCGAATCTATTCAACATTCATGCTCAAGGGTAATCTACGCCTAAGTCCGCATGCATAATAATAACAATGAGAACCTATGTCTAAGTTCGCATACTTCACAGTAAGTTATCATGACGGCAAACACGCAATAACATACAATCATCACACAAACATGCTCAATTATCTAATGCGGAAAATAAATAAGAATCTAAGCATAAATATAAATTAAATCCCTAATGTAAAAACAACCTAATCATGCATAAAGAAATAACTTTCTATCGACTAAATCATGCTTAAGACAAATAACATGCTAACAACCTAATCATGCTTTAATAACAAATAAATAACCTACAAACTACAACATGCTCAAACACAAGTTTGGATGAGACGAAATACGTGTCTCTTAAGTGGTACGTGGCGTTGTATCCCGAGTACAAACCGCACTACCGTCCATTCGGATTCGGCTACGGAATTTACGTCCGGGTTTCCATCCTATATACCAAAAAAAGGAACACATATTCCGCTCATCCAACAATCACATCATGCCTCAAACGACTCTCATGCGATAATATTTCTAAAATAAATAAAATAAACGAAAGATAATAAATAAAAGGGTGCCCTCAGGTCTAACCTCTTTTGTCGTCTCAAGAAAGGGCGTTACACGTCCGTTGGAAGGGTGAATGATCCGCAACTCTTTTGGTTCACTAATCCAACTTTTTCCTCGTTGTTTCGCTGTTTGGGGGCCGCTGTTTTCACTCCGTTTCACTGCTGTTTTTGTTGTATTTTTAGGTCACTGTTTTTGGTAATTAGGGGACTGTTTTGAGGATTATTTGGACTGGTTTGGGGGCAGTTTTCAAAGGGTTTCAGGGGCAGTTTTCGTTACTATTTGTGGCATGTTTTGGGGACTGATTTGGGCGTGCAGAGAGGGGTTTTATGCGGCAGTTTTTGAGGCAATTCAGGGACGGTTTATGGTGTGGTATATGGCTGAACTGGGCTTGTTGGAGGGCAGTTTTGAAGGCTTTTTCGTGAGGTGTGTGATGCGCTGAATTGGTCAAAAGGATGATGTGTGGCTAGCGAAGTGGGGCAGGTGCGAGGCTGAAGGAGGCTGGCTAGGCGAGGTAGTAGGGACGTGTGGCGTGTTGGCTGTGAGTGGAGCTGGCTAGGGACGTGTTTAGTGGCAGTGAGTGGAGCAGGCTAAGGACGTGTTTAATGGCAGTGAGTGGCGTGATGGTTTGCGTGGGTGATGAGGGCTTTGTGGTCAAGGGGTCTGTGAATGAAGGCTTGTGGGCTGTGCTTTTAACGTGAAGGTGAGCTGGCAGTAATGTGAAGAAGGCAAGGCTGGTTTCAGGCGTTTGTGAAGGTAGCGTGTGCGTGTGTTTGCAAGGTGGCTTTGTGTGAGAAGTTGAAGGTTGTGGCGTGTGGCTTAGGTGAAGGCTTATCAAGGGCGTGGCTTGGTTTAGTTCACGTGGTCAATTGTTTGAGTGTGTGAGTCAGTTTAAGTGGTCAGTTGACGTGAAGGGTTGCTACGTGAATGAGGGTTTCTGCATGGGGGACTTTTGGCTGTTGTTTGTGATTTTTCATGAGAGAGTCAGCCAGGGTTTGAATGTGTGGAGAGAGGTTATTTTTATAGGCAAGGGGATGGATTTTACCTTGTTGGGGAAGGAATCAAATTTGTGTATTAATTATGAGATATTTTTAATTTAGTATGTGATAAGGAAATCTTTTAATTAGGGGAATTGATTTGATTTGTTCTTTTTAGTTAAGGATATGATTTATTTAATTTAGGAAGGTGATTTAATTTAATTTAGGAATGTGTTTTATTTAAATTAGGAATTTAATTTAATTTAATTTCAAGTTCAATTTAATTGGTGAATGTGATTTAATTTAATTTAATTTGTTTTAAATTAATTTGTGACATGTATTTTAAATGTTTTAATTATTTAATTTGTGAGATGTATTTTAAATGTTTTAATTATTTAATTTGTGAGATGTGATTTAATGGATTTGGTGTGTTTTAAAACAGAGGTCCAACAAGCGAACCCGAAGCGAAACAAGCGAGTTAACTCTAACAAAATGCTAATTTCCAACTTTACCCTTCCAACGTCCGTTTCCCGCGGTTTTCACAACTAAAGAGGTAGTGTCTCCATACGAGACTCATCATCGGGCTGATATGCAAAAATGCAATGCCTACAGTCGCCCCCACTTTGATGAGACTTGTGCAGTGTGTGACAATAACAATCCTATCAAAGTACGTGCAATGCATTTTTAATTACCTGGCTCGCCAACTTCCACTTGACTTGCCTGTTACTTTGAACTGAGTTGATCTGGTGGTGAGGTGCTGCGACCCCTGAGGTTCATCCCTGCAAGATGCTGCGATCTCTAGGAATCACTACCGAACTGAACTGATGTGATGGCGAGGCGCTTCGACCCCTAGGCTTTGTTCCCGAACCATCTGTGGGCTTTGTTCCCTGGGCTGATTTGATGATGTGCCATTCCTGGCGTGCTAAACCCCGTACCTAGGGCATCGCAGTTGTGCCATTCCCGACGTGCTAACCCCGTACCTAGGGTGTCGTAGTTGTGCCATTCGCGGCGTGCTAACCCCATACCTAGGGTGTCACGGTGACATCTCCGTACCTAGAGAGCCACAAATGTCTGAGTGCTAACCCCGTACCTAGGGTGTCGCGGTGACGCCTTCGTACCTAGAGTGCCACAAATGTCTGAATGCTAACCCCGTACCTAGGGTGTCGCAGTGACGTCTCTGTACCTAGAGAGCCACAAATGTCTGAGTGCTAACCCCGTACCTAGGGTGTCGCGGTGACGCCTCCGTACCTAGAGTGCCACAAATGTCTGAATGCTAACCCCGTACCTAGGGTGTCGCATTGACATCTCCATACCTAGAGTGCCACAAATGTCTGAATGCTAATCCCGTACCTAGGGTGTCGCAGTGACGTCTCCATACCTAGAGTGCCACAAATGTCTGAATGCTAATCCCGTACCTAGGGTGTCGCAGTGACGTCTCCGTACCTAGAGAGCCACAAATGTCTGAGTGCTAACCCCGTACCTAGGGTGTCGCGGTGACGTCTCCGTACCTAGAGAGCCACAATAGTCTGAATAGTCCACATGTCGTACCTGGCGTACTAACCCCGTACCTAGGGTGTCACAGTAGTCTGAGTGCTAACCCCGTACCTAGGGTGTCGCTGATATGATGATGGTCCATTTTCGAACCGTGCTCCATTTTCGGAGTGCCATTTTTGGCGAGTGATGAGATAATGGTCCATTTCCGAACCGTTTTCCATTTCCGGAGTGCCATTTCCGGCATGCTAAATCCCATTTTCGAGGCATCGCTGATATGATGATGGTCTATTTCCGAACCATGCTCCATTTCCGGAGTGCCATTTTCGGCATGCTAAACCCCATTTCCGAGGCATCGCTGATATGATGATGGTCCATTTCCGAACCGTGCTCCATTTCCGAAGTGCCATTTTCGGCATGCTAAACCCCATTTCCGAGGCATCGCTGATATGATGATGGTCCATTTTCGAACCGTGCTCCATTTTCGGAGTGCCATTTCTGGCATGGCATCGCTGATGTGATGATGATCCATTTCCGAACCGTGCTCCATTTCCGGAGTGCCATTTTCGGCATGCTAAACCCCATTTCCGAGGTATCGCTGATGTGATGATGGTCCATTTCTGAACCGTGCTCCATTTTTGGAGTGTTACTGTGATGTGGTGTGATGAGGTCCATTCCCGAACCATCACCGAATATGGTCCATTCCCGAACCGATCTCCATTCCCGGACTGTCCATTCTCGGACTAAATCTCCATTCTCGGAGTGCCATTCCTGGTGTGCCATTCTCGGCGTGTCCATTCCCGGACTAAACTGATCTGATGTAATGTGGGCCTCGCCCCCAGAATTCCATACCCGGCAATGCTGATACTGATGTAATGTGGGCCTCGCCCCCAGAATGCCATACCCGGCAAGACTGATACTGATGTAATGTGGGCCTCGCCCCCAGAATGCCATACCCGACAAGACTGATATTGATAAAGATGTGGGCCTCGCCCCCAGAGTGCCATACCCGGCAAGACTGATACTGATGCTAATACGGGCCTCGCCCCAAACTGATGCTGATGTGGGCCTCGCCCTAAACTGATGCTGATTTGGGCCTCGGCCCTGGGATTCATTCCAAATTCTGACGACATGGGCCTCGGCCTGGGATTCATTCTAAATTCTGAAGACGTGGGCCTCGGCCCTGGGATTCATTCCAAATTTTGACGACGTGGGCCTCGGCCCTGGGATTCATTGCCTGGATTCATTCCAAATTCTGATGACGTGGGCCTCGGCCCTAGGGTTCATTCCCTGGATTCATTCCAAATTCTGAAGACGTGGGCCTCGGCTCTGGGATTCATTCCCGGATTCATTCCAAAACTATACTGATGTGGGCCTCGGCTCTAGGATTCATTCCTGAAATTGATGCTGACAATGCGGGCTTCAACCCTGGGATTCATTCCAAAACTCTGACAGCGTGGGCCTCGACCCTCTGGGATTCATCCCCAAAACTGAAACTGATATGGGCCTCAACCCTGGGACTCATCCCCAAAACTACTACTCATATGTTGCTGATTCTGGTTGGCTTGTCTTTGCCGCTTTCTCTTTTTCTTCTTTGAAACCTGTGAATACAAAACAAAACAAACACAAAAAGAATGCAAAATATGTTACGTGTATGCATGCATGTATGAATGAATTTCCTATTCCGTTAGGTTAGGTCTTCCGCCAGTTCTCCAGGTGATTGCACAGTCTCCTCTCTGGTCTCATGGCTTAATTTCTTGTTATGTCCCGGATTCACGAGGAGTTAGACTGGTTGCTCTCAGTCTTGATTTAGCTTTCTGCTCTCCGCTGTTTGCACTTGGTCAAGATGAACCACATGGTGGGGCCTTCCATATCATCATACTATATTACATGCTACGAAATAGTCTCAATAGTTATACATATCATTGTCCTCAAAGAATGCTCAGTAATGAAACCAGAGAACCTTCAAAACATTCGATGCAACTCAAATCTAAGTCTTTGAACAAATGATCTATGCTAGACTCAAGGTGTGTGTGCAAAGGTTCCTTCGCAGATTCATCCCCAGGTAAGCTAACTCAATGATTTCGTCAAAAAATCGGGATCGATGGGTCAAACAACCTAGATGTCTCAATTATGCATGCAGTTGCTTTTCTGTGCTCAATGTGGTATGGTTTTCTTTCTCTTTTCTCTCTTTCTTTTCTCTTTTCATTTTGAACTTCATTTTTTTTTCTTTTTCATTTTTTTTTTCAACAAACCTACCCTTTAAGGTAGCATTCTCCTCATGGTGGTCCTAATACTCGCCCATGGGTAGCTTCACGCTTATCGGTTATAGGCGGTTTATTTCTTTTCTTTAGAGACTTTTTTTTTCCAACCATACCACACATCATAACACAAGCAAGTCAGGATAGACATCTAAGCAAGCGGTCATTCATCGACCCGCAATTTCTTCAACTAGTCACCTTGCCAACTACTCAGGTTTTCACTGCTAAGAACCATAATCAAGTGCTTACGAGTCTAACATAGATCAATCACTCAAAGTATCAGATAAAAGCACATCAAGAGTTTATCGTTTCTAAAGTTTCACTCTAAAGCAATCAATTTCATCATCGGACTTATGTCTAACTATCAAGGACTAAAAACAAACAATTTTTTCTCTCTTTTTTCTTTTCTTTTTTTTTTCTTTTCTCTCTTTTTTTCTCTTCTTTTCTTTTTTTTGAAGGCCCCCAATGGTCTTTCTATCTCTTCCGTAAATTTCTCTGTTTCTCGATTTTCTTTTCCCCAATATCCATGTTTGCTAAACTCTTCTTTGACAAGTCTTCTTTTATCCCTAACCCAACGAATATCTATGATGGCTTTTAAGACATGAGGGTTAACATGATGCATGTATGCATGAGATGCATGTGATGTATGAGACATAATATGCATGGGGTTATCAAAAGCATAAAGGGTGGCCTCTATAGGTCATACAACTATGTTCACATAAGGGTTTACAAGAGTGTGGACAACGGCTCTCGTTTGACGAAGGATTACCCACAACTAGGACTCCCCACTCAAGGGTTCAAGCGACCAAGTGAGTGCACATTTTTTATACCTTACGGTACGTGCCAACGAGTTACGGTGTGTGACTAACTGTCGAATGGATTTCTCGTTGTAGATTCCCCAGATGGAGGGTGGAGCGAGGCTCTCTTAAGTACCCAAACCCCTTAGGCCCTTATCGCTTGCTGTCAGGAATAAACAACGAGTCCTCCAAACTAGTATGTCACAACGAGCTGCAAGTAATGATTTATCTAGGTGCCTTCACAGCTTTTCCCCGAAGGGTAGTGAGTGAAGGAAGACACCCAACCATCACCTAGCTTCAACAAAGCCTTTGATTAACCCCCTCAACCCACTATAGAAATGCTCAACTGATGCACAAATTATACACATCACAATACATGATTTCGAGGCCGATTCTCTAAATCCCCAGTGGAGTCGCCAGACTGTAGGACACAGAACTGGGCGACGCTGTTCTAGGCTCGCGGCCTAGTTGGGAGTACGAAATAACATGGAGTCGCCACCTGGTGTGAACCGGGACAAATATTTAAGGCCGCACTCACCCCTCGCAAGGGAAGACCTCAAACCGTTGGGTTCGGAATGGTCCCTTACTTATGTCACTTGTGATGATATGATTTGTGCAATAAACTAACCGAATCTATTCAACATTCATGCTCAAGGGTAATCTACGCCTAAGTCCGCATGCATAATAATAACAATGAGAACCTATATCTAAGTTCGCATACTTCACAGTAAGTTATCATGACGGCAAACACGCAATAAATACATCAATCACACACAAACATGCTCAATTATCTAATGCGGGAAATAAATAAGAATCTAAGCATAAATATAAATTAAATCCCTAATGTAAAAACAACATAATCATGCATAAAGAAATAACTTTCTATCGACTAAATCATGCTTAAGACAAATAACATGCTAACAACCTAATCATGCTTTAATAACAAATAAATAACCTACGAACTACAACATGCTCAAACACAAGTTTGGATGAGACGAAATACGTGTCTCTTAAGTGGTACGTGGCGTTGTATCCCGAGTACAAACCGCACTACCGTCCATTCGGATTCGGCTACGGAATTTACGTCCGGGTTTCCATCCTATATACCAAAAAAGGGAACACATATTTCGCTCATCCAACAATCACATCATGCCTCAAACGACTCTCATGCGATAATATTTCTAAAATAAACGAAAGATAATAAATAAAAGGGTGCCCTCATGTCTAACCTCTTTTGTCGTCTCAAGAAAGGGCGTTACACGTCCGTTGGAAGGGTGAATGATCCGCAACTCTTTTGGTTCACTAATCCAACTTTTTCCTCGTTGTTTCGCTGTTTGGGGGCCGCTGTTTTCACTCCGTTTCGCTGCTGTTTTTGTTGTATTTTCAGGTCACTGTTTTTGGTAATTAGGGGACTGTTTTGAGGATTATTTGGACTGGTTTGGGGGCAGTTTTCAAAGGGTTTCGGGGGCAGTTTTCGTTACTATTTGTGGCAGGTTTTGGGGACTGATTTGGGCGTGCAGAGAGGGGTTTTATGCGGCAGTTTGTGAGGCAATTCAGGGACGGTTTATGGTGTGGTATACGGCTGAACTGGGCTTATTGGAGGGCAGTTTTGAAGGCTTTTCGTGAGGTGTGTGATGCGCTGAATTGGTCAAAAGGCTGCTGTGTGGCTAGCGAAGTGGGGAAGATGCGAGGTTGAAGGAGGCTGGCTAGGCGAGGTAGTAGGGACGTGTGGCGTGTTGGCTGTGAGTGGAGCTGGCTAGGGACGTGTTTAGTGGCAGTGAGTGGAGCAGGCTAAGGACGTGTTTAATGGCAGTGAGTGGCGTGATGGTTTGCGTGGGTGATGAGGGCTTTGTGGTCAAGGGGTCTGTGAATGAAGGCTTGTGGGTTGTGCTTTTAACGTGAAGGTGAGCTGGCAGTAATGTGAAGAAGGCAAGGCTGGTTTCAGGCGTTTGTGAAGGTAGCGTATGTGTGTGTTTGCAAGGTGGCTTTGTGTGAGAAGTTGAAGGTTGTGGCGTGTGGCTTAGGTGAAGGCTTATCAAGGGCGTGGCTTGGTTTAGTTCACGTGGTCAATTGTTTGAGTGTGTGAGTCAGTTTAAGTGGTCAGTTGGCGTGAAGGGTTGCTACGTGAATGAGGGTTTCTGCATGGGGGACTTTTGGCTGTTGTTTGTGATTTTTCGTGAGAGAGTCAGCCAGGGTTTGAATGTGTGGAGAGAGGTTATTTTTATAGGCAAGGGGATGGATTTTACCTTGTTGGGGAAGGAATCAAATTTGTGTATTAATTATGAGATATTTTTAATTTAGTATGTGATAAGGAAATCTTTTAATTAGGGGAATTGATTTGATTTGTTCTTTTTAGTTAAGGATATGATTTATTTAATTTAGGAAGGTGATTTAATTTAATTTAGGAATGTGTTTTATTTAAATTAGGAATTTAATTTAATTTAATTTCAAGTTCAATTTAATTGGTGAATGTGATTTAATTTAATTTAATTTGTTTTAAATTAATTTGTGACATGTATTTTAAATGTTTTAATTATTTAATTTGTGAGATGTATTTTAAATGTTTTAATTATTTAATTTGTGAGATGTGATTTAATGGGTTTGGTGTGTTTTAAAACAGAGGTCCAACAAGCGAACCCGAAGCGAAACAAGCGAGTTAACTCTGACAAAATGCTAATTTCCAACTTTACCCTTCCAACGTCCGTTTCCCACGGTTTTCACAACTAAAGAGGTAGTGTCTCCATACGAGACTCATCATCGGGCTGATATGCAAAAATGCAATGCCTACACTTATCCCCAAGTGAGATTCGAGGACGAATCCTATTTAAGGAAGGGAGATTGCAGCACCCCGATCATTCCGATGTAAGTTTCAATGATCGTTTTCTCATGAGTGATGTAATACGTAATATAAAATCACCCATGAGTGAGGTTGTACTTGCGAAATTATTTTTCTGACATCCGACAAACCATTTGCAATTCCGGTACGAAATCAAATTTTTATCGCGTACCAAACAACCTTTAATATTTTGGTCATAATTTGGGTTCCCTTTATCCGATTTCGATGATCTTTATATAATCGGAAAGCTTGGACAAAGCTCTACGACATTCATGTTGAATATTTTCCAAAATTCAGAATAGAACTAAGTAAAAAACGCAATGTTTTAAGCATTTATTGTGCAATTTCGGGAATTTTCTCATTATTAGCATGTGTTTAATTTAAATGATTATTTTATTATAAAAAAATTATGTCCCTTGGTCTATAAAATAGCCCATGTTCATTCATCCTTTTTAGCCCTTCACGAAAATTCATCTCTGCTTCCAACAAAAATAAAATCTTCTCTTCAAACGTGGGATCAAGTTGTGCTCAAAGGACGAGCTTTTGTGATTTTCTCAAGCTACTCCCAAGTGAAGTAAGTCCCCCATTTCATTTTTGTTATTTTTGAAATTCTCAGTATATTTTCCCTCTCCCCACTTCGAAATTCTTGAGAGTTAAAAAAATAATATGAAGATAATCAAGTACAACCAAGGTTAAGAGAATGAATTCAAGCCCTATAGATCATATGGAGCAAGAATTAAGGATGATAAAGGTATAAGAAATCTTGTCCCAAAGTTTTAATCTTGAAATTTTGATTGTTTATTATGATATATGATGCTTATGATGATAATGATGATGATATTGAATGATAGAATAAATGAAATGGTGTTTTATTTATGATATTAATTTTCAGCAGCAAAGAGGAGATATGTTGAGTTGATTTTTTTTAATTTTAATTCATGATTAATGCGTGAATAAGGAGTGAGCAAGTTTTGGTTGATGTGGTGAAGTGGAAATGATGAGTAGTGTTGTAAGAAAATGAAAATTTGATAGTGATATTAAGGGCAAGTTTCGGCCAGTGATGAAAGAAGAGAAAGGGGATATTTTAGTTGAGTAATGGAAGTTTGAAAAATGTTAAAGAGCAATGGTAATGTAAATAGAGTAAGAATAAGTATAGATTGTAGAAATGATAATGCATGCGCAATGCGCTCACCAAGTATTCTACAAAATATATAACCTAGATTAAATTAATAAAATAAGCAGGTCTTAGGCGCAATAAGAATTTTGTTGGGGGTTGCCAAATTAAGAGTATTAGGTAAGACGACAAAATAAGAAAATTAAGAAGTGAAGTTAACTTGAAATGATTTCTGGACATGTCAAAAAGAATTGGACATAAATTGAGTTTTTGATGTCCAAATGATGAACCGTAAACTTGTGAGTAAAATAGATATTTAAAAGAGTAACATATTCAAAAATCAGAATTTTTAGATTTAAGATGCAACGAAACCGAATTTTTGAAGTTGAGTAATCTACTGCAACTACACCCAGTTTTCTATCTGAACATCCCATGAATTTCAGTTTAGAACTTGAGTTTCCAAAATCAAAATTGAAATCCGTAAAAATCGACATAAACTAGACACACTAGGGACCATTTTATTAAGATTTCATCCCTTGATTTCATCCCAATTAATTGTAGTGAGTTTTCGAAGTTAACCATTGAGCATGAGATTTAACGATTAAGCAGAATTTGAAATTTCGCTACCGCACTTTCATAACTTCGAATCTAGGTCCGTAAATTTCTTAGATAACATGAGTACCCTGAATTTTTAGTGAATTAAGGATCTCATATATTGTATAGCCTAATTAATTTTTAAGAATTCTTTTTGTGATGCCTAGTCTAATAAGTTCGATTCATTATATATTACTCAGAGGAGCTCAATTCGTTAACGATTCCATAGCGAGTTTGTAGACAATCATCAAGCTCTAGGAGTGGATATTTATATTTCCATTATATTTTCATTTGTGATTTGATAATGTGATATTTGAATTTATATTTATAATTATTTAAAAATGAAGGATTTCATATACATATTTTTGAATATGTTTATGACTATGTGATTCCGTCTCGACGCTCGAAAATATTTTTTTATATTTTTAAATCATAAAACTTTAATTCCGTTGAGACATTTGAAAACTTTTTTCCATCACAGTGCTTGATAGTTTTACGTTCTTGACCCTCTGTGACGCTTGTTTATGTTTCATTCTGGCTCCGCTGGGGCGCATGTTATGGGGTCCTGACCATCGAAAAATGGCTGGCCCACTACCCTCTGTCGACATGGTCTTGTTTGGACATTGTCCGGTCTTTGCACGCGACTCGGGTAATGGATGCTTGTTGATTTTGATGAGACTATTCTGAACAAGCATGATATGAAATTTTGATAATGGTTTTAAGATTCTGATGAGTTTATACATAACAGATTTTATTTGATTATTTTATTTTTGGTATTCACTCCAGGTCGTGCAAACGATCTAACCCCCAACTCCATAGTTTATTTTGCAAGTAGCCTTATCTGGTGAGCCATAATCGAACAGGAGCCTGAGATCGAGGAATTGACTTTACATCAGTCACTAGAGTATGGTTCTATCATGCTAAATTTATTGTTTGCATTCATATAGAATACATGTATGTCGGTGTGAGTCAAGTCTAAATATATATAATATTATGGATATAAAGTATAAGTATTTATTTAATGTCAGTGAGTTTGTTCTTATAACGTTAATTAGTTTGTGACATGGTTTAATAAATATTTGTCATAGTAATATAGTTAAAGGAATAATCAAGAAAGTTTAGAAATGGTCAGAGGCTAGGGGTGGTGGTGAGGATCCATCACATGTCAGTAATATCTCCGTATTGGGGATGTTCATTATAGTTATGAGTTCTATTTAAAAGTACCAGATAGGTTTCCATTCAGATGATGTTCATCCAATAACTATTCTAAAATAAGTAATGGACGTTGTACAAGTATTGTATGCATGAACCAACACCCATGAAAATTTCTCGTTACATGTCTTCATTTCATACAATCTGTGTTTCATTTCTGGTTATGCGCGTCTATAGTTCATGTGTATAGTTTCCCGTCTACGTCTTCAATTTAAAATTCAAGAATGTCTTTCATCCTACAAATTTCGTATGTTATTAGTGTATAGCACATTTATGTCTCTCGGGTTATGCTCATGTCATGGTTTCAAGATTCATGTATAGATTAGATTAGATCGAAGACATCAAGGGTTTAAGTTGGTCATAGCCATGGGTTTGGGAGGTTTGGTTTAACAATGCATAAATTTCATGTTATGAACATATATATACACATACACACACCCCACACATGCACATTATCTAATGTCCCTATATCATGTCTCTAGCATGTCATGTCATAAACATGAGAAATAGTGACAGTGGAGTAGTTTAGGTTCAACAATCAAGTCATGTATTTGTATCATACTTTCATCTTACATTTCATGCCACATTTTTATACTTGCAAGACATGTTATATTTTTAAATTGAACAATTAAGTCACGTTATCAGGTTCATAGTGTGGTTCATATGTGCAATCATAGTTCTTAGTTTATGTCTGCATGTTATAGTTCTCAATTAGGTTTTAAGACATGTATAAGGTTTTCAGATCATGCCACGTTGTCTGATTACATCATTATTTTCATGATTACATTTTCATGTTTATATTTGCAGTTTATGTTTTCACGTTTTAGTTTTCCAGTTCATGTGTTAAGCTTATATGTTTTCATTTGACGTCAACACGTCTTTCAAGTGTCATGCCATGTGTTTTATATTTTTTTCATGTAAATGTGTTTTCAATACATATTTTCATGTATTTTAGTTTAAGTTTTTCAGTTAAAATTTTACAAAAACAAGGAAAATAAAATGTCAAACCACGAATAAAGTACCGTCCCATCATGTTTAACGACCTGGGATCGCTCACGATGCCTTATAGGATACTGATCACCCCATAGGCTTATTTATGTTCATGTTCCCCTACTTACGCGGTGTTAGGTCCTGCTAAGTAGGTTTCACGCCCCTATATTACGATACTGGTGTGGATTTTTATGTTTTAGAATATGTACAAGCGTATGCGGGGGCGATAGCCCAATCTCGGTACATATAACGATGCGAGGGAGATGTCCCAATCTCGATCATTGCATATGTATTTTTAGTTCATGATTATATTTTTATGAATTTCAGATTTACAGACATATATACAATTTTCAGATCATGTTCATGCTTCCCGTTTCAAGTTATGTTTCGAGCTCATGTTCAAGTTTTATAATTTATAATTATGATTTTCATGTTTACAGTTTTTAGACACATTTTAAGTATTCAATTAGGCATTTAGTTGATATTATACGGTTGTCAGTCATATTAGCAATTTCATCTCCAAATTATATTTTCACGCTCATGTTTTCAGTTCATGTTTTTAGCTCCAGATTATATGTGACCGTATGATAATAAATTATATATTTCATATTATTTTCATTATATGGCATGTATCAAAATAAACTATATGATATCTCGTTTTAATCATGAAATGTTATAGTAAGTTATTAGATTAGGCATGTATGAATAATGAAACGTTATGCATGAGTTAGACATGATTAGGTGAACACGTCAGTCAAGCATGTTGGGATAAATTCAAGTTGGGGTTATTATATTTTGAGTAATCCATGTGTAATGATGTATATGTGAAGGCATTATCCGGTCATTAATTTTTCATACTATATATTATCTGATCTTGATCTATTATTTCGGCATCAAGTGGTTTATTGGTAAGGCGTTGGTGTGATTTTGATATGATTAGTGGCCTTAAAAATTAAAAGTAAAAGTATATATACATAATAATTAAAAGGGTGTGTAGCATGAAAAATTTAAGACCTTATTTATTAATTAAAGATTATGAGATGGCGACCTCTAGGCTTTAACGAAAAACGGACATAAAATTACTGAAAATTAAAAAATAAAAATAAAATAAATTGATATACGATCCTGTGAAAAAGTTGGTTTAGAAGAATATTAAGATAAAATTTATTCCATAGGGTAAACAAATAAAAGAAAAATTTGGTCAAACTTCTTATTATATATATTTATTTGTTTTATTAAAAAAAGAATAAAGCTTGATGATGTTGTAAATGTGAATTTTAATGAGTTGTATGTTACAGAATTTTAAGCAACATTATTATGTTTGTTAAGTTATAAAATCCCATCATAATATTACTTGACTCCTGGGCATGAGTGGTTTCTAAACCGTTTTATTATGGCTGACCATGGTTCAAGAGAAATAGCTCAGGATTTTCTATCTGGGTTCCTCAGTTCTGTTTCCAGCAATTTCAGTTGCTGTTCAGCTCAACGTCCTTTGCCTGCAAAGTTGTGGAAATCTCTTTTGAGTTTCACACACACAACTCTGTTTAGATTCTCTCACTCTCTCTCCCTTATTAGAGAAAGCCAAGAACAAAACAAAAACAAAAACAAAAAAAACAAAAACAAAAACAAAAACAAAAGCAAAACTGAAGAAAAAAGAAAGAAAAGAACAAACAAGAATTACACTTGACTTCAGTCGAGCTTTAGATTCCGATTCTCGTTTTTTGAGCTCTTGGGGAATTTTCTAACAACAATTTTAAGACGATATCGATATGTTATATTTGCTTATATTATTTTCGTTACTGTTCTTATGGTGCAATTATAAGTAAAGTATGCATGAAATGAATTTAAAGAAAAATTTAATTTCAATAACTGAAATATTTTAATTTGTCTACTAATTGTTATTTATTTTTAAGTTACAAATAATAATAACCAATTTATTTTCAGTCAGTTTTTTATTTCTTCTCATTAAAACTGTTTGAGCTTTAATCCATTCCCAAAAAAAAAATATGTAAGAAAATTTTGACACTCTACCTATGAAGGTAGTGTGCTCTCCGCATAAGCACATTTCTTGTCAGGAGTGATGAGAGAAAAGAGTTCAAAAGAGAAAAAAATTATGTGTAACGTTGGGCTTCTTATGAAATTTTGGGTAAAAGTTTCTAGAGCATTCACTACACTGGGATATACG
>SKCR01026966.1:0-19268 GCA_019454045.1 Zanthoxylum bungeanum | reverse complement strand
AGTGGCCTCGGCGGAACGAATCCAGCCCCGAGCCGAATAACCGTGTGGCCTCGGCGGAATGAATCCATCCCCGAGCCGAATAAACGAGTGGCCTCGGCGGTACGAATCCACCCCGAGCCGAAATAACGAGTGGCCTCGGTGGCCTCGGCGGAACAAATCCAGCCCCGAGCCGATACCCAAGCGGTCTCGGCGGAACGAGATCTAGCCCCGAGCCGAATAACCCAGCGGTCTCGGCGGAACGAGATCTAGCCCCGAGCCGAATAACCAAGCGGTCTCGGCGGAACGAGATCCAGCCCCGAGCCAAATAAACAAGTGGCCTCGGCGGAACGAAATCCAGCCCCGAGCCGAAAAGAAACATCGGTCTCGGCGGTACAAGAGCAGACCCGAGCCGTAAGGAAACATTCGGTCTCGGCGGTACAAGAGCAGACCCGAGCCGGAAAGAAACATCGATCTCGGCGGTACAAGAGCAGACCCGAGCCGTAAAGAAACATCTCGATCTCGGAGGTACAAGAGCAGACCCGAGTCGGAAAGAAAATATCGGTCTCGGCGGTACAAGAGCAGACCCGAGCCGTAAGGAAACATCGGTCTCGGCGGTACAAAGAGAAGACCCGAGCCGTAAAGAAAATCGATCTCGGCGGTACAAGAGCAGACCCGAGTCGGAAAGAAACATCGGTCTCGGCGGTACAAGAGCAGACCCGAGCCGTAAAGAAACATCGGTCTCGGCGGTACAAGAGCAGACCCGAGCCGGAAAGGGACATCAGTCTCGGCGGTACAAGAGCAGACCCGAGCCGGAAAAAAAATATCAAAATCATTGTGTGAGCCATAACAAACAAGCATAATCAAATGTCAACCTAAGTCAGAAGAGGTTTTACTCACCTTTTTGGGATCTGTTGCCTTTCTTGCAACTCTACAAGGGTCACTACAAGCAGGCTCTTTCTTAATACATCCTCTCTGCATCTCAGCATTCCGCATCATCTGACCGGATGACTTCCGCTATCAACTTTGGTCGACCTTAAAAACCGAATGGTCTGTGTACACACTGAGATAGCCTTCTTTCACCAAGTCTTCCACCTGCTCCCGCAGGTCTCTGCACTCATTCGTGGCATGTCCCCTTACGTTATGGTAGATACAGTAAGCCCTACTATTTCCCTCCTCAATCGGCAACCTCCTCAAATTAGGCTCGGCCAACAGACCTTTATCCTGGATTTCCGAAACTATCTGGGCCATAGGTTTGTTCAGGGGGGTGTATACTGTCCCCCTCGCGATATGGTTGACTTGGACAGATGAGTTTATCGTTTGAGCATGACTACTCGGAGGGTCAGTCTGAGTTTCTTCTGCTCTGGGACTGGTCTCCTCAAATTCCGATCGAATCCCCTGATTGTCTGACCTGAGCATTTTAGTCTCTTGGGTGTCTACTTCCCGGACAATCTTTTTCTCCTCCTCTATTAAGATAACTTCCTGGCCAACTCCAGGGCAGTGGCATAATCCGATACGTCTTGAATCCTTAGGTGAGTCCACAACTTCCCGACCTTCAGACCTCCCTTGAGACTTTCTAGGGCCTCGGAGGATTCGTACCCTCCAACTTCGAGTACCATATTATTATCTTTCAATAAATATCTTCAAAGGTTCATCGTCTCCTGCTTCATAAGCCTTAGTTCTCCAATCGTTTTTCGGGGGACACAAGCCCCTTGAAGTATCGTATGAATGACTTCCCCAGTTGCGCGAAGCTGCTGATGCTTCTGTGGGGCTAGGCTTCTATACCATAGGATGGCAGGTCTACCTAAAGTTAAGGGAAATACTTTGCATACGGCGTCGCCCGTTACCCCCTGTACCCATCAGGAGGACAAAATTCTCAATGTGGGATTTTGGGTCGGAGTGGCCTTTGTATGGTGCCACGGTCGGCATGTTAAATCTCTTTTGGGAACTGTGCTGTTTTTATTTCTTCTGTAAGGGGAGACCCCTCTTCCTCGCCTCGGGTGTCCTCCCGCGCCGATCTTGAGGCTTTCTTCCCATCTGGTCATCTCTTTTTTCAACCAAGATTTTATTTCACACGGGTTGTGCCCCCGTGTCGCCTTCTGTGTCCTTCTGTTCTCCTGTCGTTCCGGGCGTGGCGTTCCTTGAGCTCGGAGGTCTCCTGTACGTCTTCGTTGTACTTTCTATATCCTCCATCTCGGGGTTGTAAAAATAATCGGAGGAGGGGTCGGGTGATTGTTCCTCCTCTC
The DNA here is from genome assembly GCA_019454045.1 of Zanthoxylum bungeanum. Taxonomy (NCBI): domain Eukaryota; kingdom Viridiplantae; phylum Streptophyta; class Magnoliopsida; order Sapindales; family Rutaceae; genus Zanthoxylum; species Zanthoxylum bungeanum. Next base: position 17,046 of record SKCR01026966.1, on the reverse strand, counting down.
TTCTTTTTCCCATGTGTCTTCTGATCGTGGCTCTCTTCCTACCACTTCAGATCTTATCCCATAAGGGCCTCTCTTTCTGGGTCCTCGTCTTCGCTTACATCTACTACTTTTTTCCTTTTTCCCTCTCTTTCCTCTTCTCTGGCCGGCCGGTTTCAGGTTTCTCGTTGTTGCTCCTTCCATTCTTTCTAGTCGATCCATCATAGTCCTCATGCTATCTTCCATTCTTTTCATCCGTCCATTGCCGACCTCCTGGTTGGTGATTGCGTCCTCCGCATTTGTCTTATATCACGTGAACTGCTTTTTGTGAAGTTCCCCACAGACGGCGCCAACTGTTGACGGCTGATTTTGGTCTCGGGGTAATAGGGGAATATCACCTCCGAGGGAACCCTCCTTCAACTGTGAATTTGTTTGGTTATAGGGAACCAAAAGCAAACTTAGCGGAAAACAAGAAAATACGCCAATCAGACAAGGTGATTTAACGTGGTTCGGTGGATTTTGGTCCGACTACGTCCACGGACAAGAACAGGGTGGTACTCTTTTATTGCTCAAATGCTGCCTCTCGGCCTCTTTGTTCTTACAAATCAGAACTTTTTGATTCTAATCTCTCACTCTTGTGATGATTTTCAGATGATGCCTTCAACTTGTCCTTCTAACTCACTCACTCTACCCTACTATTTATAATGGTGAAGAATCAGATTCCTATTTGTACAAGAATTCCCAATTTGGAGATGGTCTCCTTTTCCTATCAGGATCCTAGTCAAAACTATTCCCTTTTCCCATAAGGATTCCTAATCAAAACTACATTTACTTCCTTTATCCTATTAGGATATTAAGTTATTACTTACCCATTAAAGTAGGACAACTATCCCTTTTCCGCAAGAATATGATGCTTTATATCTTCCTGAGCACGCCTCGTCATGTGCCCGGTCTTCATGAGGTCGGTCATGATAGCCATTTGAACTGAGAATGCTGCTGTCGATCTGATAATGCTCGGTCATCCGATCTCAAGTGCTCGGCCATTTAGTATAAAATGCTCGGCCTCTTACCGTCAAGTGTCGGGTCGGCTTTAACGGTCTCGATCAATTGAGTTACCCATTTTACCCCCTGTCGTGTTGTTTAAATAACATAGTGCCGAAAAACACCATCAACAATATACATTCGATGTATAGGCATATATAAGATATATGTTTGGGACTTGGATGTCCACCTACTGGATCTAGGAGTTGGATGAGATCCAATTGATCTTCGAGATCTACCTAGTTAATTATCATACAATTTGTTGGCCAGAGTCAAGATTGTGTGATATTTAACGGGATCCTAGCCCACTAGGAAACACGGTTTCCCGAGTACTCGACAGAGGGTTGGAGGCTCGCCGAAAATAGTGGGAGGCAAGAATTGAATTTGCAATATTCGTTCAATTACTCGCCATACGCGCTCATTTAAATTATTTCGTCATTAGATTAAATGTTAGTTAGACTAATATTTAAATTGTTGTTTTAATAAACAGTTGGACTGTATTATACTTGATTATATATAATTGGATTATATTAATCAATATATTTGAATTAATTAATTTCAGTTTACAGTTGATTTTATAATTGGATTATAGTAATCAATGTAATTGAGGTTAATTAATTTGGATTATATTTGATTATATAGTTGGACTATTATAATCATTATAATATATATAGTACCACTAATCGTTGATTAAATAGTTGGACTATTGTAATCAAGATAAAATTGAAAAGTTGGATATTTAAAATATAATCTGGGATTAAAATATTTTAAATGATTTAATTTTCAAATTGGGAATAAATAATAGGTTACTTTATTTGATAAAATAACTTATTATACCTTAAGCCTAAAATTAAGCAAAATAAGTAGAGCGTAAAATCTTTGGAAGATTTATGTGATGATGACTTTAATGCTTAATTTAATATACTTGTCATAATCTAATTTTAGATTTAAGAAGTATTAATATTGCAATTTATAATTCTTGGAGAATAATTGACTATTCTAGAAGAGGTAAAGTCAAAGTTTGCAATTGGGCATGTAGAACGAGGTGCACATCGTTTCGATATTCTAAAAACCCAAGGCTTGGCCTAAGGTTTCTGAAATATTGAAAAGGATAATTGACATATCCCAAAGTGACTACCATTTGGATATGGCAGACACGAAGGAATTAAAGAAAGGGCAAGCCTCTTACTTTGAAAATGTTTGTCTTAGTTATGTTCACAGCTAGTATTGAAATTAGATTTTAAATACTTAGTGTGGTACATAAATATATGTATTGATGTTCAGAATCTGCTTTGAGCAGGATACTGACTTCAAGCTGAGATTGCTCTGCGAATCGGAAACGGGACGAAAGTCGCTGTTTCGACCGTAGATACCTAAGTTTAGGAACTACCCTTCGGGTGTGTACTTGAATTAGGAACTGTTATAATGTAACTAGTTTGACTAGAGACATTATCTCTATATCAGTGTTTAATCCGTTGCGGATAAAACCTTTATATTATAAAACACTAAGTGTTTTATTATATAAAGATGATACTGAGATAAATACATTAGATGTAAATAACAGAATTTATATTTTGAATATAAATAAAATCTCAAACATATATAATGACAAATAAATAGCTCAAATTGATTTGATCAATAAGACTTATTTGTGGCATTGTTGTCTAGGACACAATTTAACTAGACTCGTATATCCACACTTTTGAATAGTGGGTACTAGGACTGATTTGACTATTCAAATAAAGTCTGCGAATCTAGTTTATTAGGTAAAGTACCTAAAATACTATTTACTTGGTAATAGTAAAAGGGCCACGATCTGTTAGCCCTATTCATGGTGAAGTAAGTGGGCCCATATCTAGCTAGGCTAGATGTGAACATGAATATTTCGTGACCTAACGGATGTGGCATCACGTTATGGTTATGTGTTTCTTTTGAAGAACACAAATAAGAAACTTTTAGAGTTTCGACACGAAATAGACAAACAGATCGGCTATAGTATTATACCGTCACAATAAGACCGTAATGGAAAATACTTAAGCAATAAGTTTCTTATATACATGAAAGAGTATAGTATTATTTCAAATGAGGACTCCTCCCGGAACACGTCAAAGTTACGGTGTGTCCGAACGGATTAACCGAATCATGTTAGAAATGATAGGCTAATCATGAGTCGCTCTGAGCTACTATTTCCTTAAACGGATAAGTTTTAACAGTGCTATAACTTATTTAGAATAAGGTTCCATATAAATCTGTTTGACAGATGTCATATAGGATATGAACAGGGAAGAAACGAGGTTTCTCATTCCTGACCATTTGGGTGCTAGGTATACGTTTGGATGATACCAAACTTGGACCCAAATTGGAAAAGTGCCTATATAGGTTATCCTTAGGGAAACCATAAGTATAGTACTTGTAAATCTCACATGAGAACAATGTGATTGTTGCTCACCATGCGGTTTTTGCTGAGAGGAATACCGATATGCAGTGGTCAGTGGGAGGATAGTGATACTCGATGAAAATCGGAGTAATACTGTTCAAGGCACGAAGTTCTTAATGGAACACAAATAGTTCATCAATGATGAATCTGTACCATTAATCTTTGAATACACAAGAATTGAGTAGATCGAATAGAGTCAGAAAACGACCTAGGGTATGGGTTTCTGATCTAACCTCATAAAGATGTAAATCTTATGAAAGTACATCCACCGACTACGTTTTGAGGAAGTGATACGAGGTATCGACTCCCTATTATGGCAAAGTGCCATGAGTCCGAAATGGATTCCATGTATAACAACTATTTTGGATACTAGTTGTTGTACCACAAGGCATTGTGCCTATTGGTACATTAAACGTCTTCAAGGAAGACATACATGGAAGGCAACATACCAACGTACAAAGCTGGGCTTTTGACGGAAAGGTATCGTTATCAACATTGTGTTAATAACGGTTCAACCTTTTACCTGTTGCCATGGTAAATCCATTTTGAAGATGCTTGTGATAACTGCATATTTCATTTATGAAATGTGTCAGTTGCAGATCAAAATCGCTTTCCTGAAAAGGAAACCTTTTGGAGTATGTTTACAACATCCTGACGATTTTTTATAACCGACAAACAAGGTTTGCGGGTTATTCGATCCATATTTGGAGTGAAGCAAGCATAAGGTTCTTGGAACTGACGTTTTGAAATAATCATAATAGTTTATGATTTGACTCAAAACGAAATAATTCTTGTGTATATAAGGAGGTTAGTGGGAGAGGGCACTGACAATGAAATTCCCATAAAACAATCGGTGAAAGCTTGGCTTTCATAAGAAATTCTCCGTAGAATTCTGGGGAGTGAACCTTTATTCAAGGAATAAAGATCTACTGGGCTAGATTTGGAGTTGTTAACACTCTCTGGAGAATTGTACATTTAAAATGTACTTGTATTGGTGTCTCATACGCTTGAGCATATGGAGTCACAATCGGGTCAATCCAAGTGATAGTCACTAGATTTAAGAAAAAGAACATCTGTTAGTATCTGAGAGAACTAAAGATGTTGTCTTAAACTATGGAGATGGAGAACTTGAAGTGACTGGGATCACTGCTGCAAGTTTCCAAACCGGTAAATACTGGCGGTACTATAAAGTTTGAATAACGAGACAGTAAGCTGGAAATATTCTGAGCAAGATAACTGTTACCGAATTAACAACAAATGCGGATTATTGCTGCAGCTGAGGCAGCAATAGAAGCCATTTGGATCGATAATAAATCTAATTAGATTAGATATAGTTCTGTTAGCGGTGAGCTAGGTGTTAGCACAGGCTAAAGAATTAATGGTCTCATCGACGATCCAGATATATACTTCTATATTCATCTGATTCGTTCGGATCATACATCGTGGCGATGTGATGATCGTATAAATCGCGTCAGAAGATAGTCACAAATCCGCTGACGAAAATCTTTTCTCAGCAATTTGAGCGAACCGTACATAGTTCGGGTGTTAGACACTCGAGTGACTGGCTATGTGCCAAGTGGGAGATTGTTGGATAATATGACCCATAGCGTCACTATTTGTACAGATCACGGTGTTGTTGTGTACAAATTAACTATGTGACAAGGAAATTGCACTCTCATCATTTGTGATTAGATCACCATAGATATATAAATGAAGAGAGGTCCCTATGATTAGTTCCTGGATTGAGAATGATATGAGACAGTATCAGTCCCTGAAGGATTAATCATTAAATATCCCTAGCCGGAGTATTATCGAGACTAGACATCGATAATGCGGAATAGGCTAGTATTGCACTTGTGTGCGTTTTGAGGGCACAACGGCATAGTTCTCATATATATAAGTATTGGATACTTATGCAAGTGCGATAGGAGGTTGTGTTTCACCGATGGTACGGGAAACAGCTTCGCTCTGGATAACCCCTCGGAATCCCATTGGTATTATGACTATGTGTCTATGGGAGGCCGAAATCAGGGTAGGTGTGTATGGTCTTAACCTGAGACTTACATCGCTAATACTTACGAAAATTGGTAGACTTTGGTCTTGGTGGTACAGGGCTTTAACCGGTTCTGCGTACACCACTACTGGGTTTATCAGAGAGTCGTAGTGTATTGGGTGTGATGTCAAGACGAAGTATCACTTCAGTCATATTGGAGATGATGTCACGCAGGATACGGTACTAGTGCTCTTAAGTGTTGCGCAACCATTGGGAATTTATGACTAGGTCATGCATATCCGATTATAGAGACTACTTACCAGACATCCGACATGTGCTTCGGACGGGGCAGACACTTATCCAGCCCCAGCCCTAGCACGTGACTATCCGATACTGGGCCGATATGCACAAAACTACGGTATACTACGCTTGATGAAGATCTATATATTCCTGTAAGAATATTTCTTGAGAATTGGGTAGGCATGGCGCTTTGCTAGAAGCCAACCTTGTCTTGTAAATCGGTATAAACATAGTACGAGGTACTTACGTGTTCGGATAATCCGACGACCGTATTTACTGCCAACATATCCGGAGATCTCATGGGTCGCTTCCTGATGATTCACCGATGATGTATAACTCGCACTTAATTAATCTGGGATTAACTAGAAGAGAGAGAAAATTAATCTGGGATTAATTGCGGAGATATTTTATCTGGGATAAAATATTAATAAAAGAGAGAGAACGATTAATTTGGAATTAATCGATAAAATAATATATTTTGATATATTATTAGAAATTGGATTTCGACGCGGAATAAAATTAGATTTTAATTCGGGCGAACGAATTAATTTAGAATTAATTCGTTAGCGACGTGAATAGTGATTTCGCTAGGCGTAATCATTTAATTACGACGCGACGGAAAATTCGTTAATTTGGAATTAGCGAACCCGAGCCCGAGAGTGATTGCGAGCGCATTCGCATTTCGAATTCGAGCGCGGCACGCAAGTCACATCAAGCGTCAAATCATTAGTCACATCATGCGTCAAATCAATTGTCACTTTGAGTGATGTGACTTGACAACATGTCACTTTATTAAAGTGATGTGATGTGACTTAAAGTAAAAAGTAGAAGTGATATGGTTGTTGGAAAAAGCATAATAACTTTTACTTTTTGACTTTTGATATATATATAGGAAATGATTTATATATAGTTGTTTTTGTTTTGGAAAATAAGAAAAATATATAAACCAAATCATTTTCTCTCTCTCACTCACCACCACTCAAGCATCTCTTCCTCTCCCTCTCTTTTCTTCTCCCTCCATTCACGGCTTAGAGCCATTTTTTCTTCTTCTTCTCATTTGGGCACTGCGAATTGAAAGAGAAGCAAGTGAGAGTGTTTTGTTACAAAATATGAGTGCTAGCACACCTTGGGTTATACATAGGTGATAGGGAAAAGAATTGTGAGCTTGGAATTCCTTTGGAAGCTTGAAGCTTGGAGCTTCAATGGAGGTCATCAATGGCCGAACATGGAGGAGACCACCACCACCAACGCCGAGCAGTCCACCTGTGCGCAGCTCACTGCCGAGCAGAAACATGCAGTGCGTTTTTGGTCTGTTCTTCTAGCATCAAACCCATCAATGTGAGTATGTATTCCCGCCTTACTCCTTTGTGTATTCAACTCGTTTTTATGCATGTTTTGTGATCCTTGGGACTTGATTGATGTTGGACATTATGACCCTAGCGTCACTGTTTTGTAAATGATATTGTATTATTGTACAAAATTAACTATGCGATAATGAAATTGCCCTTTTGCCGTTTTGTAAAATTATTACTTTGATTTATTAATGGCAAAAGTCCATATGATTGAGTTCCGTATTGAGATGATATGAGACAGTATCAATATAAAAGGTTTAATCATTAAATATCCCTAGTCGGAGTGTTATCGAGATCGGACATCGATAATGCGGAATAGACTAGTATTGCACTTGTGCGAGTTGTGATGGCACAACGGCATAGTTCTCATATATTTAAGTATTGGATACTTATGCAAGTGCGGTAGGAGGTTGTGTTTTACCGATGGTACGGAAAACAGCTTCGCTCTGGATAGACCCCGCGGAATCCCATTGGTAGTATGTCTGCGTGTCTATGGGAGGCCGCATCAGGGTAGGTGTATATGTCTTAACCTGAGACTTACATCGCTAGTACTTGCGACAATCGGTAAACTTTGGTTTTGATGGTTCAGGGCTTTAACCGGTTCTGTGTACGCCTCTTCTGGGTTTATCGAGAATCGTAGTGTACTGGATGTGATGTCAAGATGGAAGTATCACTTCAGACATATGGAGTGATGATCACGCAGGATACAGAACTAGTCCTCTATAAAAGGTTGCAACCGTCGGGACAATATGACCAGGTCAGGATTGTCCGATTTAAAGAGACTAGTTGTTTGATATCCGATATATGTTTCGTACGGGGCAGACACATCTCCAGCCCCAGGCCTAACATGTGATCGTCCGATACTGGATCGATATACGCGATACTGCGGTATACTATGCTTGATAAAGATCTATATTCCAGTAAGAATATTTCTGGAGAATTGGGTAGGCATGGCGCTTTGCTAGAAGCCAACCTTGTCTTGTGAATCGGTAAAGACGTAGTACGAGGTACGTACGTGTTTGGATTATCCAACGACCGTATTTACTGCCAACATATCCGGAGATCTCTTGGGTCGCTTCCTGAAGATTCACCTATGACGTTTGATTCGAACCTTATTAATCTTGGATTAATTGCGGAGAAACTTTATCTTGGATAAAATGCCTTATTAGGAGAGAGAGAGAGATCGATTAATTTGGAATTAATCGATAAAATAATATATTCGATATATTATTAAACGAAATTAGATTTCGACGCGGAATTAAAATCGGATTTTAATTAACGAATTAATTTAGAATTAATTCATTAGCGAACTGAATAGTAATTTCGCAAGGCGTAATTATTTAATTCACGTCGCGACGGAAATTCGTTAATTCGGAATTAACGAAACCGAGCCCGAAAGTGCTTGCGGACACATTTGTATTTTGAATCGAGTGATATCCGCAAATCACATCGCGATATCTCATTACTTAATACAAATAGATGGTGGATGTATCTAGTCACCTTTGAGGGATGATACATTGTCTCTAATCTCAAAGTGTGGTAATGATGGCAAATGATGGATTTCATTTTGGAGGGAAAGCCATGCACGGTTTGAAGGATTTTTTGCATTAAAAAATTCTTTTGGTATTAGATATCATATCACTTTTCATTTCTTTGTGTCTCACGGTTTTGGCATGCAAAGGGAACAAAAATTAAAAGTGAAACACTCTCCCTCTTCTTTCTCTCTTGCTCACGCCGTGAGCTGCATAAACAAAGGCAGAAAATTGTTTTCTCATTCTCCCAATTTTGCTAGCACAAGCAAGGAACAAAAGAGGTGATAGGGAAACGCATTTGGAGCTTGGAATACTCAAAGATTTGAAGCTTCTCTCCATCTTCTTGCTTGGCCGAAACTTCATCCTTGGAGGCTCAAGGATCCTCATCACCATTTTCGTCACATAGCTTTGTAAGTATGTTTCCGCCTCCTTCAAGCTTGCATGTATGATTATTGTATTTCTATTGCTTAATCTTTCCTTGGGACTAATTATAGTAACCAACAATGGAATCATTGAGCTAGGTTTAAGCATGAAATACATTAGGGTTAATTTGGGGAAAATTGATTGAAGCATGTTCTTGTGGAATTGGATGCTAAAGTATGCTTATATGTATGTTATTTGATATATTACATGATCAATTTTAACAACAAAAATGCATTGGATGATTTTTTCCCCAAAATGTTGTCTTGGCCGAATGTGGAGGTGCTTCCATTGGATTGGAATTTTTCATGCATGAGCTTATTGATGACTTAAGCATGTTTAAATGTATGATATTTGATATAATACATGATTAATTTTGAGAAAAATGCATTGGATGATTTTTTCCCCAAAATTGATGTCTTGGCCGAATGTGAGGCACTTCCATTAAGTTGAATTTTTGCATGCACAAGTTCATTGGATGATTTGAGTGTGCTTAAATGTTTGTAATATGAAGTAATACTGATCATTTTGAGAAAATTGTATTGGATATTTTTTCCCCAAAATTGATGCATTGGCCGAATGTGTAGGTCATTTGAAGATTTGGAATTTTTCATGCACAAGTTTATTGGATAACTTAAGCATGATTAATGTATGATATTTGATGTAATACATGTTCAATTTTAAAAAAAAATACATTGGATGATTTTTTCCCTAAAGTTGATGCTTGACCGAAAATTGAGGTCTTTTCACTATTATTGAATTTTGCTTTCAAGTTCATTGGATGACCTAAAATCTATATGTATGTTAGATTAGTGATTCAATTGGATTGAAAAACAAATCGAACCGCAAAAATCTCTCTTGGCCGAATACAACATGACATGTTAAAGGACTTGATTTTTGTTCAAATAAATGTTAGACAAGTGTTTTGAACAATTGATGAATAATAAATTAATTGGTATTTTTGAAATATTTGATTTAATGAATTAATCATGCAATACACTTTAATCAATTGAATTTTAAATTTTGGAATATTAAAATTTAATTAATGGGCTTTTATGTTTAATTGGGCCTTATGGGCTTGAAATTGATTTTGTGGCACTTAAGGGTGATTCCTTATTTGGGCTTGGTAATTGGGTTTGACCCACATTGACCAAAGCCCAAGCCTTTATAAATCAATTGAAGCCCATCGGACTTTATTAACAAACATTGGATTTTAGTTGGGCTTGGAGACCCAATTTGATAAGATTTAGAATCTAATCTTTAAAAGCACATTAAAGTGTGTAAACATTTAATTTGGAATTAAATAAATTGAATTAATATTGATTACGGCTTAAATTGGATTTAACGAGTAGTTCGATATAATTCATGAATTCGTACCTTATGTACTTATTCTCAAACGAGTTGGACTCGCGCAAATCAACCGTTGATTGAACATTGGATGATCATTTAAATAAAGACTAATTAATTGGATTTGATTGGTTGTATAGCATGTCTTGAATGAATATACATGTATGTGATGAATGAATAGTGTATAGCGGATGGATATTAGAAGGAAAGGGTAATTTTAGAAATTATTGTAAATTTAGAATTTATAAATTGGACCTGCGTGTCCAGCCTTATCTCTTTTATCTCTTTGTATTCTCTTCTCACCTAATTCCCCTCAATGAAAATGAGGTTTCTCTTATTGTATTATGTAATTGGGTAGAAGTAGTATATTGCTAGCGGGGATGGAAAGGGAGTGATTTGTTCTAGGAACAAATTGTGTATATTATCATCCTCCGTATATCACTATTAATTTATTTTATGCACTTTATGATGTTTAGAAGCATGCTTAAGGTGTATGATGATGAGACCTAACAAAGATAATAAATTGATTGCAATTTACGCATAAACCCTCAATTTATATTAAGCAATTATCCTTCCATTGAATGATTCTTGTTCAAGATCCAAAATTGGCATCGGTTTGTTGGCCAAAGTCAAGACCTTTGTCAATTGAGGATGTACTTGAATCATGAAAGTTTTGTTCCACATCGGTGTCTTGTCCAGTTGTGATTTGTTGGCCAAAGTCAAGATCACTTCTTGTCCAATGACATTGATTACGAAACTTTCCTTGTCAATGGGTCTCGCTTAACCGGAATCATTAGGTTTGTTGTGCCAAAGCCAGGCCAGCCTGAGTGGTTCGGAGGATATGGTTAGGAAAATGTATTAGATACATTGGCATACATATGTTTTGGACTTGGATGTCCACCTAACCGGATCTAGGAATTGGATGAGATCCAATTTATCTTTGAGATCTACCTAGTTAAATAGCATACAATTTGTTGGCCAAAGTCAAGGTTGTGTGTTATTTAACGGGATCCTAGCCCACTAGGAATAGGATTTCCCGAGTTCTCAACAGAGGGTTAGAGACTTGATAAAAATAGTGGGAGGCTAGTATTGAATTTGCAATTTCATTCAGATACTTAGCCTCACGAGTCTTTCAAAATTATTTCGTTTAATTAATTAAAATTAGTTGGACTAATTCATTGTTATTTTTTCTTGTAACAGTTTGAGTGTACCCATTTTATCGTTAACTAGATAGTTGGACTATCGTAGTTAAGATGGCTAGCAAGGTAAATGTCCGAGACATCATCATGTGTGACAATGTCTTTAAGGGGACAAACTTCGCTGATTGGGAAATGAACCTGAGGATAGTCCTTGGGGCTGAGAGGATGCTGTATACTATACAAACACCTCTCCCGCCTAAGCCCACTGACCCACTTGAGCTGGAGTTGTGGAAACTCACAACAATGATTGTGACACAGCTCAGGCTATTATGTTAGCTTCTATGACTCAACACTTTCGTCGCCAGAACAGGGACTTGGATCCTTATAATATGATAGCTAGACTTCGAGATCTCCACCGCTCCAACAAGCGGATGGAAAGGTATGAGTCGGTGAAGAACTCTCTTCCGCGCCCGAATGACTGAAGGCGCATCAGTTGAGGCCCATGGGGCTCAAATGATCGCCGATATTGATGAGTTGGCCAATATGGAATAGTCTTGGAGGCTGAGCTGACCATAGATTTGATCTTACAGTCACTTCCTGATACTTGGAGACAAATCATAATCAACTATAAGTTGATGGATACTGATGACACTCTTGGAGAGCTGTTATCCATTTTGAAGGAGTCTGAAAAAGAACTCCAAAAGGGGGGCAAGCGCGAGGCGCACTTTACATCGACCTCTCAGAGGCCAAAGGCTGGGCCCAAAGCTACTGGAGGGGTAAGGAAGAAGAAACATAAGAAAAAGGCTAAAGGCAAGTCGAAAAAAGCTTCTGGGAAGCCAAGGGACAAATCTCAAGATGTCTGCCTCAACTGCGGCAAGAAGGGTCACTGGAAACGTGACTGCCGAATGGGCAAAGGACAAAGGAGGATATCAAGGCAGGCAATGCACTAGCCTCTGGTATGTTTGTTATTGAGATAAATATGACTACTTCTAGTTTTAAAAATTGGATTTTTGATTCTGGTTGTGCTGCTCATATTTGTACTGATTTGCAGGATCTGCAGGATAGCAGGATGCTGACTTCATGGGAGATTGACCTACGAGTCGGAAACGGAACTCCAGTTGCTGTTTTGGCTGTAGGGACTTTTGTTTTGGAATTGCCCTCGGGGCATATGCTTAAACTTTTGAACTGTTATTATATACCTAGTTTGACTAGGAATATCATATCTGTATCTTTGTTAACCCAGCATGGGTACACTTTTGTATTTAGAAACACTAGGTGTTATTTATTTAAAAATGATGCAGAAATTTGCACTGTTGTAGCAAATAATGGCCTTTATATTTTGAATATAAATGAATCTCCTAAAATAACAAACAAAAGGCTCAAAAGGAGTAATCTAAAAGATGAAGCTTACATGTGGCATTTTCATCTAGGACACATAAACAAGACTCGCATATCCACACTTTCGAAGAGTGGGTAATTGGACGGATTTGATCTTAATTCGTATGATGTCTGCGAATCTTGTCTTTTAGGCAAAATGCCTAAATCACCTTTTAGTGGTAAAGTGAACGTACCACAGAACTGTTAGCCCTTGTTCATAGTGACGTATGTGGGCCCATGTCTAGCCAGGCTAGAGGTGGATATCATTACTTCGTAACCTTTACGGATGATGCATCTCGTTATGGTTATTGTATCTAATGAGACACAAGTCGGAAACTTTTGAGAAATTCAAAGAGTTTCGACACGAAGTAGAAAAACAAACAGGTAAGAGTATTAAGACATTGCGGTCGGACCGTGGTGGCGAATACTTAAGTTATGAGTTTCAAGATTACTTGAAAGAAAATGGTATTCTTTCACAGTGGACTCCTCCTGGAACACCACAATTAAATGGTGTGTCTGAACGGAGAAACCGTACCTTGTTAGACATGGTAAGGTCGATGATGAGTCAAACTGAGCTACCAATATCCTTCTGGGGATATGCATTAACCAGTTCGGTACTTATTTTGAATAAGATTCCGTCAAAGTCTGTTGAACAGACTCCATATGAGAAATGGACAGGAAGGAAACCAGGTTTCTCTTTCTTGAAGATTTGGGGATGCTGGGCATATGTTAAACGTTTGGAAGGTACCAAACTAGAACCCAAATCAGATAAATGCCTTTTCGTGGGATATCCTAAGGAAACCAAAGGATATTACTTCTATCAGCCACAAGAGAACAAAGTGTTTGTTGCTCTACATGCATTCTTTCTTGAGAAGGAATTCCTAGATGCAGTGGTAAGTGGGAGGAAAGTGGAGCTCGATGAAAATCGTAGTGATACTGTTCCTGGCAATGAATCAACGACGGAACATAAACAGACCATCCAGGATGAGTCTGTACCACAATCTTCAGATACACAAGGACCGCGTAGGTCGGAGAGAGTCAGGAAGGTACCTGAGAGGTATGGGTTCCTGATCTCGCCTCATGTAGATATTAATCTTATTGAGGATAATGAACCGACTACGTATGAGGAAGCAATACAGAATATTGATTCCGCTTTATGGCAAGATGCCATGAAGTCCGAGATGGATTCCATGTATGCCAACCAAGTTTGGACACTGGTTGATGCACCAGAAGGCGTAAAGCCTATTGGATGCAGATGGATCTTCAAGAAGAAGACCGACATGGATGGCAACGTTCAAACGTACAAAGCTAGGCTTGTAGCAAAGGGGTATCGTCAACAATATGGTATTGATTATGACGAAACTTTCTCACCCGTTGCCATGATTAAATCCATTCGGATAATGCTTGCAATAGCTGCATATTTCGATTACGAGATATGGCAGATGGACGTTAAAATGGCTTTCCTTAACGGAAACCTTTTGGAGGATGTTTATATGCAACAACCTGACGGTTTTATCGTACCTAGACTTGCAAACAAGGTTTGTAAGTTAAATCGATCCATTTATGGATTGAAGCAAGCATCACGGTCATGGAATAAGTGTTTTGATGAGATCATAAAAGAATATGATTTCGTACAAAACGATGATGACCCTTGTGTATACAAGAAGGTTAGTGGGAGAGCACTGACTTTTATTGTCCTTTATGTCGACGACGTATTGCTAATAGGCAATGACATTCCCATGCTAACGTCGGTGAAAGCTTGCCTTTCATTAAAATTCTCCATGAAAGATCTGGGAGAAGCAGCCTTTATTCTGGGAATAAAATCTACCGAGATAGATCTAGAAAACTGCTTGGACTCTCCCAGAGTACATATATTGACAAAGTGTTGAAGCGATTCAACATGGATCAATCCAAGAAGGGATTGATGCCATGTCACGTGGTATTCTTCTGTCTAAGGACTTGTGTCCTAAAACTAAAGAAGAGAGAGATAACATGAGTCGGATACCGTTCGCCTTAGCAATCGGATCGATCATGTATGCCATGATATGTACCGACCTGATGTGTCATATGCTTTGTGTTGGTTTATTCTAAGGTCCCAAGATCAAACAAGACATGAAAACATGCGTGAATACTGTTGGTTTCTATAATATGTCCCAAGGAAAGATTAAGCAGTGAAATACAACAATGAATATATATTTAACTTTGAAGTATGGCGGAATCATACTTACAATGCTATGTTGATGAAGAAAATCAAGCCAAGATGGAAGCTCCAAGGTTGATGATTTTCGGCCAAGGAAGACAAGATGTGGAAAGCTCCAAGCTTTGTGTATTCCAAGCTCTATGATGGTTTCCCTATCACCTCTTTTGATCCCTTGAAGGTGCTAGCCTTGCATGTGAGAAGATGTTCCAAACAACCACACTTTCTTCAAGCTTTTGGCAACCAAAATGAAGAAGATGAAGACCAAAAACTGCATGCAGTTTTCGGCCAAGTGAGAGAGAGAAGAGAGATTTTTCCTTTTTTTTCTTAATGATTTTTGATACCAAAAATCAATTTATATTTATGCCATAATATTTATTAAATAATAATAAATCTATGACACAAACCATGCAAAGGCTTAGAGTGTCAAACACTCAAACTCCATGCATAACAATTGAGTGTATTATACACTATCACCATGCAATGCATTATCAATAAAATAATGCATATAATGACATGTGTCATGTGGGCCCCACACGTTTCCAAATGAAAGTGGGCCCACGTCCACTCACGCGTTCGGGTTCGATATTTCCGAAATACCGAACTTGCGTCGCGACGTTAATTAAATCGAATTTAATAAATAATCGCGCCTAGCGAAATTATTATTTACGTCGCTAACGAATTAATTCTAAATTAACTCGTATGCCCGAATTAAAATCTAATTTTAATTTCGCGTCGAAATCGAATTTCAATTATTATATCGAATATAATAATTTTATCGATTAATTCTAAATTAATCGTTCTCTCTCTCTAAATAAGGCACTTTATCCGAGATAAAGATTCTCCGCAATTAATCCAAGATTAATTAAGTCCGAATCAAATATCATAGGTGAATCTTCAGGAAGCGACCCAAGAGATCTCCGGATATGTTGGCAGTAAATACGGTCGTCGGATAATCCGAATACGTACGTACCTCGTACTACGTTCTTACCGATTTTACAAGACAAGGTTTGTTGGTTCTATAATATGTCCCAAACAAAGATTAAGCATGTGAAATACTATAAAGAATATATATAAACATGAAGTATGGCGGAATCATACTTACAATGCCTTGTGAAGAAGAAGATAATCAAATGGTAGAAGCTCCAAGTGGTGGAGGATTCGGCCAAGAGGAGGAAGAAGACTTGAAGCTCCAAGCTTTTGTATTCCAAGCTCTTAATGGTTTCCCTATCACCTCTTTTGATTCCTTGCTTGTGCTAGCAAAATGGAGAAATGGAAGATCAAATCTTCCTTGCCCTTGTCAATGGAGTTCTCGGCAATTTGAGAGAGAATAGAGAATTTTTGTGTAAAGACTTGATTAATTAATCTTTGTATTACCAAAAATCAATTTATATTTATGTTATAATTTATTAAATTAATAATAAATCTATGATAAACCATGCAATGGCTTAGAGTGTCAAACACTCAAACTCCATGCAAGCCTTTGAGTGAAATGCACACTATCACCATGCAATGCCTTAGAGTGTTTTGTACACTATTAACATGCAATGCCTTATTAATAAAATAATGCATATAATGACAAGTGTCATGTGGGCCCCACACGTTTCCCAATGAAAGTGGGCCCACGTCCACTCACGCGTTCGGGTTCGATATTTCTGAAATACCGATCTAGCGTCGCGACGTTAATTAAATCGGATTTAAATAAATAATCGCTCCTAGCGAAATTATTATTTACGTCGCTTACGAATTAATTCTCAATTAACTCGTATGCCCGAATTAAAAATCTAATTTTAATTTCGCGTCGAAATCGAATTTCGATTATTATATCGAATATAATAATTTTATCGATTAATTCCAAATTAATCGTTCTCTCTCTAAATAAGGCACTTTATCAAGATAAAGTTTCTCCGAAATTAATCCAGATTAATTAAGTCC